>VKOC01021304.1:0-27430 GCA_009364415.1 Spea multiplicata | reverse complement strand
ATTGGTCCAATGGGGGAATTGTTTTTAACCCCCTGTAGAATGTTGAAAAATGGCAGTTGCTGTCTACTGGGCTGATATTTGGGGCGCTATAGCTTTAAATTTCCACAGTAAAAATGCACCATATTCTCAGAAATTATAGAGGGGCATGTGTTTGAGATATCTGAAGTGTAACTGTATTGGTCCAATGGGGGAATTTTTTTTAACCCCCTGTAGAATGTTGAAAAATGGCAGTTGCTGTCTACTGGGCTGATATTTGGGGCGCTATAGCTTTAAATTTCCACAGTAAAAATGCACCATATTCTCAGAAATCATAGAGGGGCATGTGTTTGAGATATCTGCAGTGTAACTGAATTGGTCCAATGGAGGAATTCCTTTTAACCCTCTGTAGAATGCTGAAAAATGCCAGTTGCTATGAATTGGGCTAATATTTGGGGCGCTATAGCTTTAAATTTCCACAGTAAAAATGCACCATATTCTCAGAAATAATAGAGGGGCACTTGTTTGAGATATCTGCAGTGTAACTGTATTGGTCCAATGGGGGAATTTTTTTCAACCCCCTGTAGAATGTTGAAAAATGACGGTTGCTGTCTACTGGGCTGATATTTGGGCGCTATAGCTTTAAATTTTCACAGTAAAAATGCACCATATTCTCAGAAATAATAGAAGGGTGTGTGCTTGATATATGTGCAGTGTAAATATATTGGTCCAATGGGGGAACTTTTTTTAACCCCTGTAGATTTTTGAAAAATCCCATTTGCTATGTATTGGGCTAATATTTGGGACGCTATAGCTTTAAATTTCCACAGTAAAAATGCACCATATTCTCAGAAATAATAGAGGGGCATGTGTTTGAGATATCTGCAGTGTAACTGTATTGGTCCAATGGGGGAATTTTTTTTAACCCCATGTAGAATGTTGAAATATGGCATTTATCAAGTACTGCACTGCTATTTGGGGCGCTATATCTTTAAATTTCCACAGTAAAAATGCACCATATTGTAAGATATTATATAGGGGTGTATATGTGAGATATGTGCAGTGTAAATGTGTTGGTCCAATGGTGGAATTTTGTAATATATGCAGAAATGTTATAAAAGGTAATTTGCTAGATATGAGCGGATATTTACCTTTAATTTGTTTAAGAAACGTATCTAATTTTGCAGGGAGATATATTTGTGTGAGAACTCTGTAAAATCCACCCAGAATTGTAACATTATATGATTATTATCACGTTTGCAGGTCTAATGCTCCTTTTGCTAATCTAAAGAAAAAGCGTCTGATGGCATGACCACTGATTTGAAAGTGTCTGATAGCTTGACTCCAGTGAATTTACATGACTGCTTAGCCCTAGAGACCGCTACCAGATCCAACCCCTTATACCCCAAACCCAGTAATAACAACAAGAGCCGTTAATGTGGGTAAGGGCATTGGCCACAGCTTTATTAACACATATAACAATATGTACCAAACCTAAACTTATAATAACCCGCCAGCTGCTAGCCATTAAGCCTAGCAGGCGGTTCAACAAACACACAAACCAAGAGTTCTAGCCCAGCGTGTGCCATCAGCTGCCCGCTGGACTCGCCTCCCCAAGCCCATACGGGCGCAGCCTCGACTTCTCCCATTCCAATCGCTGGCCAGAGGTGGTTATTCTTCCGCAGCTGTGACTACAAAAGAAAGAACAAGTAGCAACACCAGAAATATGACATAAATGGGGAGGGAGAGTGGGATAGG
Source organism: Spea multiplicata (assembly GCA_009364415.1). NCBI lineage: Eukaryota > Metazoa > Chordata > Amphibia > Anura > Pelobatidae > Spea > Spea multiplicata. Next base: position 25,696 of record VKOC01021304.1, on the reverse strand, counting down.
TGAGCCTGTCCTTAGGATCCAGGCAGGAAAAGGTAGGAGTACACTTGTCATCACCTTTTAAACCCTCGCCCGCAACATTGTTGCGACCTCCTAGCCAATGGTGACCCTGCAATTAACCCTATACTGCGGCCTAGGCCAGCAGTCATATTCCCCCTTTCCTAAAGTTCCAGGGGGCCCCTTAAAACCATGTCTATCAGCAGAAAATTTTGGATGTTGGCAAATTCAAATTACCAGTTTAATGCCTATTAACATCTAGTTGATGGACAGCAGAAAACAGCGCACATATATGAGTGAATGAAAATCAACTAGAAACTACCTAAAAAACTACCTAAAATTTTAATTTAAAAATTGCCTCTACATCCTTTTACACCAACACTACAAGTAAAAAAATATTTTTAAAAATGTCAGTATCCCCAAACCCCTTAAGCCAGTGGTATTCAAAATAACAGACTATAGGATAATATATAAGGAATAGATGTGACCTTCTAGAACATAAAAATATGTATAAGGGGTATTGCTGTCATCAGAGAACGTGCGGAACATCAATTGGGCCATTGTTCAAATGTGGCACCTACTGTGTAGAAGAAATTCTAAGCGAAATAACAACAAACACAATATTGTTTTTTCTACTTTAGAATTGGTTTTTTTTAATGTATTAGCACTGATAATTATGTTTTGTGTGTTTCAAAAGAAAGCCCTACTTGTCCTGAGAAAAGAATGCCTAATTTGTGTGGGGAGTCTTCATTAAACCAACATATGGTAAAAATGGTAAAACAATACAGTCTTTAGGGTACTGCTACTAAAAGAGTTAAAGGTTGAATGTGATGGAGACCAGAATGTAAACAGGTAATTGATAATGTTCCTTGGATGTGTAATTAGCATATAGTGTGCTAGTGAACAAGAGGACAGTGGAGAACAAGAGCTCTTTGTTCTCGGAGGAAAACCATTGATTAAGCTCTGGCTCATGATTAACTGGCCGCTAGAAGCTCAGCTTTCAGTGTTAATGTATGTTAATTTACTTTTCTATTGTTGCATTTGATGTTGTATACACATACTGGGCAAATACTTGTGGTCTGTTGATCCTGTACTAGTATAGGTACTTCCATGCAGATGGTAGCAATAAATAAAAAAGTAAGAGGTATGGGAATAGAAAGGGTAAAGTCTTGCAAGTCTTGAGAAAAAAGAAAGTAGTAAGCATTTGTATTTATATTTATATTTACACGGAGAACGGGTTTCATGATTATTTTTTTTTTACTAAAGTGTGGTAAATATTGTCATTCTGGATTTAGGAAAGTCTATTATAGTCCCCCTCAGGACATCAAGGTTTATCGTAGCCTAAATAGCAGACCTTTTTTGGTCAATTTTTGCCATATATTTATTTGACCATGATTCCCATTTTTAAATTAATGTCAAAAACTATTCAACAAAAACTATTTGTTTAATATTTTGAACTGTAGTGATTTTGCAGAAGAAACCATAAAGTATAACCTAGGTGGCAGTGAAGGCATCCTTCCATAATACCGTATTTGCTCAATTATAAGATAAGGTTTTTTTAGAGCAAATGCTCTGAAAAATACCTCTCATCTTACGGTATGTTGCATGTGAGCAAGGGAGGGTTGGTACCACCTTGTGACTGGGGAGAATGTAAAGCCAAGTAGCCCCATTGGCCCATTGTCATTCCCTGATAGGCACTGGCACACTAATTACACACACTTACACAAATGTGCACTCATGGTAACGCACATACTCTCCAACCTCCAGCACCTCCACTGTCTGTATTGCACCATCATTACTTTCTTCTCCCCTTCTCTCATCTCAAGCACTTTTCAACTTCACCTCCTCCCTTTCCCCCATCTCCCCTCACCTCTCTTCTACTTCTTTTAGCTGCTGGGGATATTTTCCCAAATTCTGGCCCTCCTTTGGTACTCTCTTCCTCATCCTTTCCCAGTCAACATTCCAGAAACGTCAATAATCTTGTCCACATACCCTGCCACTACTCCTACCCCCCATTTACCTTTGCACACTGGAATGCATGTTATGTCTGTAACAAACTAACAGCCTTACACGACCACTTTGCCTCTAGTTCCCTGCATCTTCTTGCTCTAACTGAAACCTGGCTAACCTCTTGTAACACCGCTTCTCCTGCTGCTCGATCTGATGACAGGAAGGGTGTTGGGGTAGGCTTCACACTCTCCCCAACTTGTACTTTTCAACCTATTCCCTCTGCTCCATCACTCTCTTTCTCCTCATTTGAAAGTTCATGACTATTTAATCCCATCTCCTTACGCATAGCTTTTTTATATACAATCCCCCTGGCCCTGCTAACATCTTTCTTGACCACTTTTCCTCATGACTGCCTCTCTTTTTCTTTTCTGAGATTCCTTCTGTTATCCTTGGGGACTTCAACATCCCAGTTCACATCCCATTAAGTCCCATGGCTTCAAAATATCTTTCTATTACCTCCTCTTTTCATCACAACATATTACTCCATTAACTCCCCTACTCATGGTGATGGGCACAACCTGGACCTTATTTTTTCTAGCATGTGCTCTCTCACTTACGTTTCTAATTCCCCTTTCCCACTCTCTGAACACTACTTCCTTTCCTGCTCTCTAACCTTGCCTCCTACTCAATGCCCTGCAGCCTATCCTCGCCTAACCAGAGACCTCAGCTCTATTAACCTCAACCAATTTACTCCCTCTCCTCTCTCCTATCTCTAACATGTTGTGCCATAACAATGCTACCTTTCTCTATAACTCCACTCTCACATCTGCTCTTGAGGATGTTACTACTTGCTCTTCACAACGCTCATGTTTACAGCCCTGGCACACGACTGTATCCCGACACTTACAACATTGTTCTCGCACTGCTGAACGTAGTTGGCGAAAGTCTAATTCCATAGCTGACTTTCTGCACTACAAATTTATGCCACGGTCCTACTACTCCACTCTCAACCTTGCTAAAGAAACCTACTTCACCTCCCCTAAATGACTCTTTAGCACTTTCAATTTCCTTCTTTGACCTATCCCTACTACCCCTTCCACTAACTTAATGCCTCCGACTGCCACATATTTCAATAATAAAATCTATACTATCAGATATGACATATATGTACAGTCACCACCCTGTCCTCACCCTTCCTCTGCCATCCTACCCACTGACCTCTTTTCCCTTCACTACATGCCCCCTTGACCCAATCCCTTCCCATCTCACCCAGTCTCTTTCATCTACTCTTGTCCCTTACCCTAGCTCACATCTTCAACCTCTCTCTCACTACTGGATCTGTCCCATCCTCCTTCAAGCATGCTACCATTACTCCAATCTTGAAAAGCCCTCCCTTGACCCGACTGATCTGTCCAGTTACCGTCCCATCTCTCTACTTCTTCTCACCTTTAAGCTTCTTGAAAGAATTGTTTATACACAATTAACTAAATTTCTTGATTCCAACTCCCTACTTGACCCTCTTCAATCTGGTTTTTGCCCTCGACACTCTACTGAGACCGCCCTACTGCCAAATCCAAGGCCACTACTGAGACCTACTAACTGCCAAATCCAAGGCCACTACTTCATGCTAATTCTACTGGACCTTTCTGCTGCTTTTGACACTGTGGACCACCCTCTTCTCCTTCAAACTCTTTGTGCTCTTGGTCTCCGTGACACTGCTCTCTCCTGGTTCACTTCCTACCTCTCTGATTGTACCTTCAGCGTCTCTGTCTCCGGTAATACTTCCCGGTAATACTTCTCCCTTCCCCCTCTCAGTGGGATTACCCCAAGGCTCAGTTCTAGGACCCCTTCTGTTCTCTCTCTCACTTGGCAAACTAATCACATCCTTTGGCTTTCAATACTACCTGTATGCTGATGACACCCAGATCTATCTATCCTCTCCTGATCTCTCTCCTTCTGTCTCAGATCATGTGACTAACTGTCTCGCCTCCGTCTCTACCTGCATGTCCGCATGTTTCCTGAAACTCAATCTCTCCAAAACCCAACTTCTCATCTTCCCTCCCTCCAACACTAAGATTCCCCCATCAGTTTCCCTCAATGTTAATGGTGCGATCATCTCCCTGTGTCCTCATGCCTGCTGTCTTGGTGTCATCCTTGACTCCAACCTTTTGTTCACCCCCCACATTCAGTCTGTCTCTAAAAACTGCCATCTCCATCTTAAAAACATTGCCTGTATCCGTCCCTTCCTAACACAACATGCCACTAAGGCTCTCGTCCATGCCCTTATTATCTCCCGTCTTGATTATTGTAACTCTGTCTTAGCTGGTCTCCCTCTTAACCAACTCACTCCTCTACAATCCACTATGAATGCTGCTGCCCGACTTATCTTCCTCTCCCATCTCTCCCCTCGTTTTACTAACACCTCTCCCCTCTGTCAGTCTCTTCACTGGCTGCCTGTGCGCTTCAGGATTCATTTCAAAATCCTTACTCTTACTTTCAAAGCCCTCCACAGCGGTTCCCTTACCTACATGTCATCAATCAACTCTAAATACACTCCACACTAGAGCAACACAAGGTAAGCAGGACCCCTGCGGAAGTGATCGCGGGGATTGCCCGGGCTCCCTAGAGTGGCAGGCCCGGTTACGACCCCTGCGATTGTGGTTGCTGCAGGATTCCAGCCATGCTCCTGCTCAGAACACCTATAGATGGAGCTCAAGAGAAAGCCTGAGGCTAAAGTGAAGTACAAACCTGAACTGGATATATCAGCCTGCCTACAGCCATACTCTGAACCCGAACCTGTCCCTGCATCGAGATTCTTACCTGATTCGGCACCCAGTGCCCTTATACCCAATGAGCACAGGGTGACTTTGACATAAGAGGGGACTAGGCAGGCGGGTAAGGAGTCACTCCATTAACGTGTCCTCAGCCTCAGGGGGTTTCCATGACAGCCTTTATTATTTAGTAATTGTGTGTGAAGAGGGTATTCATATAAGTGGCAGTTGTCTAAGTCTTTAATATAAATGTATTCCTAAATAATAAGTATGGATTACAATATTTTTTTTAATCCCTTCACGACCTAGGGAATACATCAATGGTTCTTGAGGACCAAGAATGGTCACCACTGATGTAACAAGGCCTAGGTCTGACTAGGCCGTGGGTGGCACGTTTAGGGGGCGGCAAAAAATAGGTTGGATTGACTATTTGGAAAAAAAATATTTATGGGGGTAATTTGAATTGGGGTAATTAATTACCTAATTTAGAGGATATTGCTGAATTGCAGTTTTTTCTGCAATTGCCCATTTTCTGGGAATACAAAGCAAAATAGTAACCACGAACATTGGTTACATCTTGAAATATTTGCCCTATAACGGACAGAACAGAAAAAATCCTGTGCATCCAGGGTGGTTTCCAAATCAGGACAAGTTAATGAATATATTTTGGGTATTTTTTTTCTATTGGCTCTGTGTATACAGGTAAAACTATGGTGCCACAAAATTGCATACAATTTATGTAGACATCTAAAATGTCGTTGTGTGTTGCATCATTAACATTTCCCTTCACTAGACCAAACCCAGAAAAAACAGCCCTAGACCATTGTCCCTCCTTCATCAAACTTTACAGTAGATCCTATGCATTTCAGTAGGTAGCATTCTCCAGCAGTAGCGTATCTATAGGGGCAAGCAGTGAGGCTGCCATATTTGCTCGATTATAAGACAAGGTTTTTTCAGAGCAAATGCTCTGAAAAATACCCCTTGTCTAATATTCAAGGTTGTTTTATAATCAGGCCTCAAATAGAGGTCTGACTATAAGACAAAGATCCAGATCCCCCGCAGCGCTGCAGGGGACCTGGATCCTCAACCTCTGCTGCGGCTGGCACTTCTGTCGGGGCATCTATGACGCCGGCGTCACATGACCTTCCAGTGCTCCATCATAGAAGCCCCGGCAGAAGTACCGGCCGTCAGTAGCGGAGGTTGTCAGCAAGATCATCCACTGCTACCCGACATCTTGCCGGGGCTTCTGTGACGGAGCACCAGCGTGACCTTCCGGTGCCCAGTCTTAGAAGCCCCAGCGGAAGTCCCGGGTAGCAGCAGTGGTTGTCTGCACGCATCAAGCAGACGTCCACCAGCTGCCCCCACTTGACACCAGGGAGTCTGGAGCATGGGGGACAAGTCAAGGGATGCGGGACGCATCGGTAAGTGGGGAATAAGGCATATCAGGGGGGTACAGTGGTAAATAGGGGGTGTAAGGCATATGAGGGGGGAAGAGTTGCATATAGGGGGTATAAGGCAAATGAGGGGGGCAGGCTTTTTCTTTTAATCAGGGTCGTCTTATAATTGAGCAAATACGGTACTTTCTTTTTTTTAAAATCATGTCCATGATCCGTGACAGGAGGTGGAGCTTCAACCTGTTGAGTTGACAGATTGTCACTTGAATTGGAGGAGCATAGTGTAAGGACCATGGCACATGTAAAATCATCAACATGACTGCAGAGATGCCATTGCTGAGCCGATACTTAAGCTGCTGTGTCATGTTAAAAAATAAATTACAATTCTATGAATTCTATGCTTTTGCATATCAACCTCAGAACAACATATGGCATATTACACCGTGTCATGATTTATTGAACAAAAAAAAGCAGAAATGGAGAAGCCATGTGTGCAAAATTAAGTACACCCTTAATGCTTTCATTAGAATTAAGATGCAGATAGGTGCTGATAATCAAATGCCCTTGATTAATTGATCATCAGCAAGTTTGACCACCTCTAGAAAAGCCAATGTTTGCTGACCTGGAGCTTCAGGTGTTTGTTAACACAGTGCCAAGTAGGAAAGACATCAGTAATGATTTTAGAGAAGCAATTGTTGCTGCTCATTAATCTGGGAAGGATTATAAGGCAGTTTCCAAACAAGTTAAAGTCCATCATTCTACAGTGAGAAAGGTGATTCAAAACTGAAAAACCTTCAAGACAGTTGCCAATCAGAATCTACAGGCCTTAGTTAGCATGTTAAATGATAAATTTCATAACAGTACAATTAGAAAAAGACTGAAGTATGATTTGTTTAGAAGGTTAGCCAGGAGAATGCCTCTTCTCTCTATGAAAAGAACATGGCAGCTCGGCTTAGGTTTGCAAAGCCGAGCTGTCATGTTCTTTTCATAGAGAGAAGAGGCATTCTCCTGGCTAACCTTCTAAACAAATCATACTTCAGTCTTTTTCAAACCACAATTCTTCTGGAACAATGTCCTTTGGACAATCCCCCCAACTCTATCCTGTCTAAGTCTGACACTTACCCTGCTATTTAAATCCCTTCCCCTATCTATTTCTACATCTAGTTGCCACCTTCGTCCAGCAGGGGTCGCTGTGTCCTCCTCAGACCTTGCGTCCATGCCACATGTAATGGTGGAAGGAAGACAGCATGTCGGCCCCTGCTGGAGGGAGCTCCAGCAGGGGCCGACATGCTATCTACCTCCACAGCTTCCTTGCGACCATGTGACCTTGAATCTTGCTGATCCTTCGCTTCAACTAACATGATGGATCTGCTGCCTCTCACCTCCTGCCTGACAGCAATTCCGTGACCCTGGAGACCTGTCATGGCTGCTTCCTAGCCAGTTGCTTTGCTTCCTGGTGTTTCCTCCAGCATCCCTGATGGACTCCTGCACCTTCCACGGGTCCTCTTCCATCCCCCAACTGGCTCAAAGGACCTGCTCTGCTGTTTCTGGGCCTACTCTCCTGCCTTTGGACTCTGCTTTGGTGCTGTTGAGGCCTTGTACGGGGCCGGCCTATATCCGAGCCAATACGGTATATATCAGCAGCAGGGTCTAATATTTATATATATATATATATATATATTGAAGCACGGTGTAATATTTATATATATTGGCAGCAGGGTCTAAATATTAGTATATTGGAAGCAGGGTGTGGTGCCAGTTGAACTCTTCCTGTATCACATGTTGTGTTATATTTTTATATTTGGTTTAACACCACACAGGGTCTAATATTTATATATATATATATACATATATATATATATATATATATTGGCAGCAGGGTCTTTACTTTTCACGGTCTTTACTTTTAAGAGATAAGTACATATTATGTAGTTAAAAATGCATGTCTAATGCATGTCTAATGCCCCCCTAAATATGAAAGCTGGAGATGTCACTGAAGAACATCACAGCAACAGTGAGACATGATGGTGGTACTGTGATGGTATGGAGCTGCTTTGCTGCTTTAGGGACTTGGCCCTTGAATTCTGCTCTCCACCAGAAAATACTGAAGGAAAATGTCTAGCTATCAGCTTGTGACCTAAAGCTGTCGAGTTGTCCTAAAGTGCAGTTGGGTTATGCAGCAGGACAATGATCTGAAACACACAAGCAAGTCCACCTCAGAATGGCTCAAGAGACATAATGAACATCATAGAAACTAACGGGTTTGCACATAAATGTACATCTTTAATCCTTAATTATTCAGGCACATACGTTTAAACTAGCTGGGGGGATCAGGTGCCAACCAAAAGCCTCTTGTAGGTTAGAGAAAAGTAACTTTTGAGTAGATTCCAGAGATTTGACCTCAGAGTGCTGCTACATACATGGCAGCACTTTAGGTTAGCAGCACTACAAAGCAGTAGCTTGAGCCTTATACCTTGGAAGTACAAAAATCTAAGAAAAAACTGGCGGAATTGTGGAATTCATTGGCAGGAAGGAACTAAAATACAGGAAGGAGGCGAAGTGTGTCTTGTATTGAATGTTTGCCTCTTTTGTCATATGATTTACATATGATGGAAAAAAAATGTACTTGTACTAGCAAAGCTCCACTCAGCAGTTTGTGTGATGATGCTGGGAGATCTCTTCTCATCTGGCATTGCTGCAGCATGCTCATTTTCCTTGCAGGATGAGTTGCCTGATTTAAGTGGAAATAAGTGGTGGTAGGGGATTTAATTATAGAGAAGGCAGTCGCTGCCAAGGCCATGCATGCTCGACAGTTTGGTTAAAGATGGTTAAAGAAGATCACAAGTCAGAAGTTTCAAATATTTTGCTTCTGTATATACCAATAAATAAACAATGGCAGTAGGTTTACAAATTAACACGAAAAATACAAATTAATTAATTAATACAAAAAACATTCTCAAGTCAAAATGATAAGTCTACTAATTAAAGTTAAGATACGTAAAGCTCTGGGGTCAGATGGTATACATCTTTAGGTACTTAGCCAATAAAGTAGCTAGTCCATTATTTTTGATTCTTACTAAGTTTTGCATGGCATGGTGCCAAAAGATTGGTATAAAATAAAAGTGATACCCCTATTCAAAAAAGGATAATAAAAAAACAGGCAAGTACAGACATGTGGACTTAACATCTATGGAGAATACTTAGTAAAGAATAATATTCAGGAACACATTTATCAGTAGGCGCCAAGGTTTTATGATGGGTAGATCATGTCTAATTTAATTGCATTTTACAAAGAGGTGAGTAAAATATTGATCATGGAGTTTCAGCAGATATCATTTATTTAGATTTTGCTAAAACATTTGATACAGTACCACATAAAAGTTTACAAAATGAGTACCTCAGGGTTCTGCCCTAGGTGCACGTCAGTAACTCTTTACAAATTATCTTATAGTGGCCATCAGTGATTACAGATCGTCAAATTGGTGGGCTGCAGGAGATAAGATTTACTTTTGACAAAATTAATGCTTTATTAGAAAAGAAAATATGCAAAAGATACACTTAATGAGGTTCTGTTAGAAAAGTAATTAAAACAAGAAGTACTTGGGAATAATTGAAGACTTAGACAACAAACTGTCCAGCAGCATTCAATGTCAACTGAAAAAGATAGAACATAGAATTTGACACCACATAAACATGATTTGGCACATCATAAATCAATGTAAGGAGACCAATGATTAAACTATGTATGCATAGTTATAGTTATATGCTCTCGGTGAAGCTTTTCCTGCAGAAGCTAACTCGTGTTAGAACTTCAAAATGCATTGTGAAGTCAAGCACTTGAAACCACAACTATCCTGCCTTTAGGGGTATAGATGCGAATTTTGCCCAAGTATAATTCAATGGTAAGATGCTATTTATAATATGCAGAATAATCCTGGGTCCCTCTTTGTAAAAAAGTAGATTATGAAACTTGAAAAAAGTACACAGGCTGGCTTAAAAATGAGGGGACTAGAATACCTTAAATATACAGAAAGGCTAGAAACGTTGCATTATATTAGTACATATGAAGACAGTACAAACCACTATACAATGCTCATTAATAGTGCTGTACTAAGTACAGGAGGTCTATCATTGAGACACGAGGAAATGATTCTTTTCCAGAAGGGTTCTTTACAGTAAAAACAATAAAGTTATGTGATTTGCTACCTTCAGATGCCATATGGATTTCTTTAAAAATTGGCTGAATGATTGTCCTACGAACACCCCCAAAATAATATTTCTTTTGAAGAAGATATTTTAGGGGTAGACAAAAAGAATATTATTACCAATTCTGATGCCATACAGCAGCGAAAGGGCGTACTTGCATTGCTTCATATGTGCACAGAAGCATATAACAAGAGATCCTTAGTTCCTACATATAATAAAGTTAGACTATAGGCAAGAGCTTGAGTCACTGCACCTCTGTTTTTGGTCACAATAATTTTGGTGTGAGCAAGTGCTAGTTCCTCCATCTATATTGCCACAAACACCTCAGAGAACTGCAGGCTGTCAGAAGACCTACATAACACCTACAGATTTCAAAACAGATACTTTTCAAGATGGAGACTATAAAATGTAATCTTGTGTTCAAATGTGTTCCAGTCTAACAGAGGAACCAGAGATTTCTATGGATAGCTGTGCCTTCTGACAACTCCAGCCAGCATCTTCAATTCAAGGCCTTGCCATACAGACTTCTCTTAGTCCCTACTTCTGAATGTCGGTGGTCACTATTATTCATTACCGTGATCATTGATTTGTAGTGGCAGGATCTTCGCATCGCCTTCTGGGTCTTCTTTTAGATTTAAATTGACAGGTTTTCCTGGCCAGAAGGTAGGATTCCTTGAAAAGACACAGAGTGACATTCTAGATCACTATGTCTTTTCTAGGCCTAAAAGCATGTCTTCCTAAAAGCATGCAGTACCCTGGGCTCTAGACCTCTACAGAATTACCAGATGTCAATCTGGGACAAGTCCGCTCTACGTCTGGAGAGTCGTGTGAATTTCTCTTAAGGTCACACTCTCAATGAACTGGTAGCTGGTTTCAGATCATCTCTTCCTTCTTTCTTCTTTGAGTGAGTTCCTGTGTGACAGCCACCACAGATACAAGTTTCTTGTGGAAAATTATTGTATTCAAAATGTTCTGCCTTCGATCTGTAGAATAACTGGAGTGTGGTAAAACACTGAAGTCTCAAGCTCCAGAACACTGCAGCCCATGTCCAACCCAACAACCTCACTGTGGTAGCATATCTTGCTGCAGATTTTCTAAGATGACACCCAGTCACTAGTTACTAGAGAAACGAGCTCTGCATTCAGACAAGTGCCAGTTTCTTTGCAAGAATTGTAAATTCTGTGATAGGTCTACTGCCACAGAGTTATCAAGAAAATCAAAGCAAACAAAGCCTTCATGGTTTGATTTGTCTGCATGGTCGCAATAGGTTTGGTTATTTTAACCTGTAAAGCTGTCCACCAGACCTTTTCCTCATCTGAAGGGTGTAAAGCTGTCCACCAGAAGTACTTCACCTGAAGGGTGGTTTGAAGGTGGAGAGCAGACTGCTTTCTTTCCTGGTGTTATTGAGATTTGCTTAGTAGTGGAAAATCATTGACCAAGTTTCGTCTCCTACTAATTTGTTCACTAGCTTCCATCCAGATTTTTTTGGGGAAGGATTTAATATTGAGCTGTTACTTTAAAGGTCCCAAGCCTTTTCAGATTTTTGTCCCAGACGGAATGTTCTTCTGAAAGCACTCAGACAAGGGTGTTCTCACCCGGCTCCAGAGGTTCCAGGAAATAATGTTGCCCTTGTCCTATGTATGAGGAGAAACTTGGATGTGAATAGTCTAGAAGTCAACCTAGGCATTAGAGAACAGCATATTCCAAGGAGGCCATGGTTGAAGAAAGGCTAGTGCATTGCCTCAACCCATTTTAAGGCAGTAGCCCGGTTGTCTGTCCTCAATTATAAAATCTTTGCCGTCCTCAAGATGCAGCTTTTGGTTGTAAAATGATGTAGCTGTGGTTACTAATACCTGGCGCTTGATGTAACCACAGCTAAAACATGACATTTTACATCTGTGATGTATAATTTTTGCTCACATATTTATACATAGATGTTGAAATTTATTGCACCACATAACTGCAGTATACTAAAATGTAATCATTCAGTAAATATTGACTCAAATATAACAAAAGTTGAACAAGAAGAAAAGAAAAAGGATCTTAAAAAAGCAATCTATTTCGCATACTTTGGGGGAGGTGTTCTGTTGGCAGTAAAGATCAAAAATTATTTGTTGTATTCATCATTGGAATTAAGCTGGTTGACCAGATCATTTCTTATCTGCTTTTAAATGCTCTCTCTCTCTCTCTCTACAGCCAAAGGGAATAAGCATTGCTTTCTGGTAGTGAACAAAAGCTCTTCTGAAAATAGCTGCAACTCCCTCCAGCCGGACTGGATCCTGGTTACATAATGTCTGTCAGCAACAGAGGCCCATTGTGCTGCTGTCACTGGACTCATTGTCTGGGATCTAGCGCCTCTCAGCTTATTGTTCTCAATCCTTTGTCTGTTAGATTCCTTTGTTAATCTTTGTATGGAGTTGCTCTCCTTTCTCTCTTTGTTGCTGCTCCCTCTTTGTTTATCTCTCCCTTGTATTTTCTCTCCTTTCATGATTTAACCCTTTTGCACTAGATTGATCTGGGAAAAACTACTCTTACTAATGCATTAGATTGCAACAGGATATTTATATATGTTGATTCTTTCAGTTCTCTCTAACTCATTTGAAGATGCAACTATATTGACCTTTCAAAAATCTTCTAAAACAAACTAAATAATAAAATTAACTGCTTTTCAGATTATCTGAAATGTGTAGTTGCAAATACATATTTTGCACACAAAGTCCATATAGGCAACAGTATACAAACATATAGCAAGGGATTTAAAGTTTTTGAATGTGAGGGGGATACCTGTGATATAACCATGACTGATACTTGCATATTAGCAGAGATCAGAATTTTTGCCCTGCATGATGGCTGGCCTCTCAAAACAGGTCAGCGTTCAGCATGTTGGCTCTTCAGTTTCATCTATAATTGAAGTCTTGCATGTCCAGTTAAATATATGAGAACGCTACACTGCAAAACAAGTCTACCCACCAGCTCGGGCACTAATCAGCAGCCGCACTGCTGCTGAGTGGGGTGGGTGAGAGGGTATAGTATAGGTGGATGGCAGCACAGGTCCACTTTGTCAGCTTACATATGCCACATATGGTTGGCACCAAAAGGGTAAGCACATCTGAAGCACAAACACACCATACTGATGACCTTGTTCCTTGTATACTGAAGCCGTGCTTGTCCACAAGGAGGAGTACTCGTTCTCCATAGAAAGTTCAACTGAACTGGCCTTAGGCAAAGCCAAACACTTAAGGATGGCCCTGGATTACCTGCCTGTGATCATTGCTGCTTGTACTTCACTGACTGAGTGGAAGCATTGGGCTCACGACAATGTATCTCTGCAGACCAGCAGAAGCAGATCTGCGCCAACAAAAGAACTATCTGCATGCAGTGACTGTGGGTACTGGTAAGCAAGCAACGAAGTGATGGATTTCACAAAAACTTGAGACACTAAACGGTCACACACAATGTAATGGTGCTTGGGTATTTTCTATTTTCATCCTATTTTGATGCAACCAAGTACTTTCATTACATTATTCTTATCTGTGTTTTTTGGTGACAGTGGTTGTAACAATTTAAGTCTGAAACAGAGATAGTTTGGTTTCTAAAGTGTAGTTAAACAGTATTGTTATGACCAGGGGTTTAGAGAAGCTTTTTTGTCACTTGAGTCACTTAACTATAAGTTGACTATAACTATAGGTTTTGCATAATGCAATACATACGCCAAACTCAGTGAGTAAACTATGTATTAAAATCATCCATCAGTAAAAGCTCACAGAGGTTGGCTCTTTGTAACAGCCAATCCATCAGGCTGACAGAATCATGGTTTGAGCTCCACGATGTGTAACCTTAAGAAAAGCCAAATCTACTGAGCTTATGCTGCAGGAAGCCTTTAAATGTCCCTCGAATAACATGTAGTTAAAACAGCTAGATTTCTTCAGTCTCCTTACTGAATATTGCACTAAAAAGGGCCATCTGAGCTTTGTAATGGAAAGTTTGCATTCAGAACAAAGCAAGGGAGTTGAAACCACAACTCCCCCTTTAGTAAATAAACCCCTTTGTATTACTGCAGCACTCCCATATCCTCATTGAAATATAACGTTAGAAATGTCCTGCCACAAATTCATGTATGTGTAATCACAAAATCTCTATTTTTTTAGAGCCTTCTTTCCACTATGCGGAGAGGGAAGATGCTAGGGTTGGCTTCTTTTCTTATAGTGTTCTAGCAAATGCTCTATCCCCAAGCACCTCCTTCACAGGCTGAGCCACACTAAAGCCTGGCAGGCCAGAATGATCCTATCTCATTTCCTAAATCTCCTTATGTTTTTTTTCTCCCCAACAGCTGTTAAGAAACGATAACCCATTCTACGGTACACCACACCTGTGGGAATACAATAACAGTGTGGCAATATCAACAGAGTTTTGAAAGTCTTTTTTTAGTCTAATGTACATGGGTTAAAAGGCAAGAATAACTAGACTGAGCTAACTCAGCTTTACAAAGTATGAGATGGTTAATACTTTCATTCAGGGTAATTTAAGAAGAAAAAAAGAACCCAAAACATGAGTGCTATATTAACAAAACATATGCTCTGGGCTTAAGCAACACCAAAAGCAAAGATGCATACTTACTTTTAATACTTCTTGACTAGTGCCTCATAATAGATCATTTTATTTGCAACAGCAAGTCAAATTGACGGCAAATCGTGCCTACTATAAAAATGCAGTTTTTAGGGAGAGGAGTTTTTAAAATATCTCCTGTAGAGGGTCAAATGACACAGAGCATAAAACTTGAAGAACTAGAGATAAATCCCAGGGAGGAACGGACGACCTGGAAAGAGGCCTTTGTAGAGTAATAGCCTTGAAAGAAGGGGCCGAGGGCGGACACTTGTCCCTTCAGGGTAGCCACCTGGAGACCTGCACTAAACCCCCTCTCGAGAAACTGCAAGATGACTGGAATAGAGGGAGGATAGCTATGGAAATCTTGATCCTGGTACCATTCCAAAAAACTTGCTCCAAGTTCTGAGGTAAATTTCTCATGTAGACCTTCTAACTGAATTTAACATAGCACCGTGAATTCCTTCTCCTGTAGAATTAGCCTTGCAGCATCCATGCCGTTAAGCGAAACATCTGGATGGTGTGTATATGGACATTGTGGTTTCCCAGTAGATCTGGAGATTCTAGAAGTTCCCAAGAATCTGGAGATTCTGGAAGTTCCCAAGAACAAATCGTCATCTGGAGCAGGTGTAACAGGCGGGAAGCTTCACAATCTCTTTCATGGCCTCTGCTAAATATTCATTAGATATTCCGGCATCCTCCATAAAGTAATCTTCCATTTTCTGTATCAACAGGGCTTGATAACAGCTGTTCTACTCTGAAACGCAGCTGCCTGAAACATTCTCCTAACGGCTGTTTCAGCTCTCTCATCCATAGCATCTCTGAGTCCCGCTATCTCACCTATAGGAAGCGCGGTTTTACTTAGATAACTGTGCAACTTGCACCTCTACCTTTGGAAGCTCTTCCCATTTAATATATTCTTGAAACTTGAATAATTGTTTAAAACACTTAGAAATAAAAGCTCGATTGCCGGGGATATTCCACTCCCTCTGCATCAATTCCACTAATTTGAGAAGAATGGGGGAAACCCTTCTTAGTTGCTTTCGGTTGAAACTGAAGAACGCAGTTAACTTCTTTAATAAACTTGTCAATTTCTTGAGGCGGAAAGCCGAATCTGTCCTCTGAATCATAAGAATTAGTCTTAGAAGATGAGCGAGAGCATTCCCCCGAAGAACGGTCAGACGATGCCGCCTTTTACACCTTTTTGCAGGTGACTCATGTGCAGGAGATTTAGCCGCATCTTTAAATGCTGAAAGGTCTGGGATAAATTATCTTGGAACCAGCATAAGAATGACTGCGTGCCTTTTTGCTTTTCTTTTGCCAAGATGTCCGCAGCACACTGTTGGCAAGTATTACACTCTGCACAGGCTAGATGTCTAGCTTTAGAAGCAGCTATTTAGCAGGAGGAGCAGGTTTGTCTTTTTCTGGAGATGAAGGGTTGAACATGATTAGATAAAACCCAAATTAAATCCAATGCAAGACAACCGTGCAGACTCTTGTGGTCAGTCAGGTTTGCACAACTTTTAAAATACGCTGCCAAATCATCAGAATTGGCGCCATAAAAGGGTCTGTCCTGCATATGCTCAGGATGACAATGGAACGAATATCCACCCATGTGTGCATTCCACGCAACTGCGCATGCTCCTCCATTCCCAAAAATGATAGAGTGAACGCTGCCTCTGTAAGCCAGTTAGGAGGCGCGCAGCATAGAACTTCCACCCGGGAAGTTTAAACCTCAGCCACTCACCCCCTCGTGGTGCATCAGAAGAATCCATGAAGCTCACCCTACAAAGGATAAGAAAGAACGGAGGACCAGTTTGCCGGCTTTTATTGGTAAGAGGGGAAGAGTTTAAATTTTGATTGGTCTTTCAGAAGCTTGTCCTGAGGGGAAAAGAACAACCCATACGTACTGCCACTACACGCAGGAAAAATCTCTGCTAGAATAGTCAGGTGTAACTTTACAGTCAATTTTACAGGAAAAGTTGAAGTGCTTCTGTAGTATGCAGTCACCATATTAGATCATTGGTTGATGATCTGTGACCCAAAGAGCCAACCACTGAAAAGACACCACTTAGGGTAAAAATTGTTCATATATAAATAGGTCACAAAACACTTGGGGCAAGTTCAGACTACTGACATTGATTGATGAATCTGATCAATGTTAATGTAAATGTTAGATTTTAGTATTTTTTTTAACCTTTTGACCTGGATGACCTCCCTGTCTGACAGGTGTCACTGATGGGAAGGGCTGATCCAGTGGCTGTCAGTGACTAAACTCCTGACCAATATGAGTGATCTGATCCTCAGCAGTTTCACAGCAACTGACATAGGCATACCTTTGACTTTCAAGTCAGCACTGTTGATTTTTTTTTTTACTGTTTCAATACTAATGGAGTGATCGTGCAATGTGGGGGAGGAGTCAGTGCTGGTCCCCACACACTTGGGGGCCAAAGGTGCCGTAGATTTCATCCCTAAAGCTGCCTGAGGATAAGGCTGTACAATCAATCTCATGGGGGTCAGCTTGCAGCATATTTAAACACAATTTAACAGGTGAAGTGCATGGTGCCCTTTTTCAGGAGTCATGAAAAAGGAGTAAAGTAGTGTATATTTTTCCAATATTTTATGGTAAGCGCAAAAGAATAGCACAGCTTTTTAAAGTTCCCATCAACCTCCAACATGTAATGAACACATCCCTCCAAATATGTATTTCAGAAAGTTCCATATTTCTATGATATAAAGGGACCTGACAGATATTTCTAGGAGCCCAGTCTAGAAATTCACACCTTTATTCTCACACTTCAATCAGACTCCCTACAGCTGGGTAAGCGTAATACAAAAATAATTATGCATTTATCCAATTAAGTATTAGTAGTATTCCCAGCATTTCTACCCAACCCAGCAGTGCATTACATCATTGTTTGGACAGCATGCAAGGTGTTTGCACTGCTACTCCTCTACACAGCAATATTGATGTTAAAAGGACCTGAGGCAAACTGTTTAACACACTCACTCAGGAAACAGCAGTATTTCAAAATATTTATCAAAAACAACCATGACATTTAAATAGCCAAGTATACAAGTGTCTGGCATCACACATCAGTAGAGCAGTACAAATAACTTCTGTCTTGGGTTACATTGACGGGAATGAATACTTAATAGGGGAAAAAAGGTTAAAAAAAAGTTCAATTTTTTCACTGATGCTACCAAAAAAACGTCAAACGGCTCTTCTTAATTCATGACGCTCTGCAGTAGAGTGATGTTGTCTCCTTTTAACATAATGCGGCCTAGGGAAAGATAAAGTAATCAGCACAATTCTTGAACACAAGCAATACAGAACCTAAGCGGGTATAAACATTGAATTTGCATGAGTTGCAGTTTAAATGCACCAACTTTGTTATGCGATATGAAGAGCTAAACTCGTAATAATGAGATGGCTGTGCATAAAGCATAGTTTAATCGGTGAGGTGACTCTATAAAACAAAGTTGTCTACATTTAGGGTGTACTCCGTTGCATATGAAAAGATCAAATGCCACCCAACAACATTTTTAAAATGGTAATTTCATCTCATAATGGAAACAGTCACTCATTTAGAATCGAACAGGTGTGTGACAAAATATACAAAAAAATTAGGGCTGAAACAACTAATAGTTGTCAACGAATTTCATTATCGATTAGTTGAATAGATTTTATCGACTATAAGATGAGGATTTTTTCAGAGCAAATGCTCTGATAAATACCCCTCCTTTTATAATCCGATCTCAAATAGAGGTTGGATAATAACACTAAGATCCAGATTCCCCACAGCGCTGCAGGGGACCCGGATCCTTCCCTCTGGCAGCCGGCGGGCGTCTGCGCAATGTGCGCAGACATCCTCCACTTCTGCCGGGGCTTCTATGACTGAGCTCCGGCATCACATCACATTCTGGTGCCATCACAGAAGCACCGGCGGAGGGTAGAAGCGGTGGTTGCCTGTACGCATCGCGCATACAGCCGCTGGCTGACAGAGACAAGGATCTGGGTCTCCTTCAGTGCTGCGGAGGATACTCCTATCTGGTAGCAGGTGGGCGTCTGCGCAATGGGCTCAGCCAACCTCCGCTACTGTCCTTCACTTCCGCTGGTGCTTCTATGATGGAGCACCGGCGGTCCATGACTTTCCGGTGCTCAGTCATAGAAGCTCTAGCGAAAGTGCCGGCCAGCAGCAGAGGTTCATCGGCTGCCCCCACTAGACACAAGGGAGTATGGGAGGGGAGGCATCAGGCATATCAGGGGGCAGAGTGGATTATAGGGAGGTACAAGGCATATCGGGAGGGGGGGCAGAGAGGCATATTGGAAGGTATAAGGCATATCTGGGGGCAGAGTGGCATATAGGAAGGTATAATCAGTTGCAGACCTACAAAAAATAAAAATAGGGAGCAATCTGTGGAAGAACATTACATTTCAATGAAACAAAACAGGGACACTATACACAACACGTGATCATACAAGCAATCTCTTAAAATGTAGCAGAAAAGATGGATAGGCTCTGTGGTGTACTTCTGGGAATAGTTGGTAAATTACATGCTCATATTTTCAAATAAAACTACAATGAAAGGGGTAAACTGCTTTGCATATGCCACTACAGGGACAATTACATTGCAAAAATACTGCACATTGCACGTTGTATTAATGCTGCAATTCTCTTAGTGCTCTCTGAAACCTGTAGGCACCCAGAACAGGGCACATTTTAGCCTACCAGGGTACAGGAGTTTGTAGAGTTACACATACCACTTCTGCAAACCCAAAATTTACCCCACTGTCTTGATAAAACATCAAGTTTCTGTTAAGATACCCACGAAAAAGTTACTCTCCTGACCCTCAGCAAAAATCCTAGGTGTGCTCTTTGACTTTTTTGTAACCTTGGTTTGAAGATGCACCCAGTGATGAATTTTCTCTCCTAAGACTGTATGCAAGGTTACTTATAGGATTATATATATTTTTATTTTTCAGGTTTGGCAAGCAGCATTTTTCATGTGATGAGACAAAAAAAACCATTACAAAATATACTGCTAATATATGATATATGGTCTTTACCACGTTAGCAGGGACAGAAAAACATAAGGACCTCAGTGATGAAACTATCTTAACAAGTACCTTCGGCTTTTGAAGCCTAAGAAGACCATGGTATCTCCATCAAAACTAAATTACTTAAAAAAGGCAAAAAAAAGTTCATCATTAGGTTATGAAGCATCTTAAAAATGATTAAAATAATGTTTGTAGCGCTATTTTTATTTAGTTCAGGTATATGTATGATGTCAACATCTGGTTCTTTCATAGCAGTAACTACTGGATAATATGTTGTAACAGATCAACTGACAGCTTGCAGAATCTTTATTTTTTTAAACTTCTTACAAATGCAACTTGCAGGTATATTCAAGCGGTGGTTTCGTGTAATTTTTATTTATTAAGCTAGATGCAGATAATTGGCTGCTGACCAGTCAGCATTCTGACATCTTCTGTTGCGTATTATAAAAGCATTGTGTTTATATTGAAATAGAAGCATAGGGGTTACGCAATGTGATTAAAACGTAAGAGCCCATCAGCTACTAGCAAAAACATGCTGCACTAGTTTCAACTGTGCATCAAGCATTCATTAAAGAAACCCCAACACTTAAATATCACATTTTGTAAAAACAAAAACCCACAGAAATGTTTCTCTGCAAGTGTTTGAACAGTTATGAGGAACAATTATGGAGCACTGATGCTTTCAAATGAACTACCCACCAAGTGGCTTGCGATTCTTTGTTTTCAAATGAACCTCCTCAGCATCGTCCAACACTAAATTCATATACTCGTCAAATCCCTGAATACAGGAAAAATAAATGCAGGAAAAAAAAGCAGGTTAGGGCTGCCAAAGGTAAGGGGACCCTGGCACAGATTCAGTTAAATGTTTTCTGAAAGTATAAAAAGGCTAAACAAACATGTCTTGTGCTAAGCAAGACAGACTGATGTGCACAAACATAAGAACATCAACAGCACTTTGTACGTTTTTTAAGCTTACTGACTATAAAGAACCGATTCTCCCTTTGTCCATAAATAATTTTGTGTGGGCAAACGAACATTTAAAAAAATAAATAATATATATATATATTCCTAGTCTAACAATTTTACCTATGTTTTAGGAGGTAGGATTAGAGAAATGCATCTGTTTTTTTAAAACAGCTGCACATTCACTTTTTTAATGCAGTATTTAAAAAATAAAGTTAGAAATTGGTGGCGTTGAACAAGCTAAGCTAGGACTGAACCAAGCCCCTGGAGAGACAGAAAGCAAATCTGAATCAGTTAACACAAGGCAACACCTTACAAGAATGTAAGTTTGTAAAAAAGCCTGGCTCTTTGGGCTATGTATAGAAAAGGGCTAAATGTGTTTAGATTGTTCTTTAACAGCAGAGTACTTACAATGATGCATCCTTCTATACGCATGTTCACCTGTTCATAGAGCCACACTTGGATTCGTGATCTCTGAAATAATTAAAAAAACATAAGGTAACCATGTACACAAAATGAATCACAGAAAGTAAAATGAAAACAAAACTACAGATACTTACATTCTGCAGATATCTGAAAATCAGGTTCTGGTGTTGATGGGTTAAGCATAAACAAGCAAAAAGAGTAGGGTTATGTTATAAAGTGTTGCAAGTTGGGACACAATGGCTTAAACTGCGCCTGGGGAGCAAGATGCATTAAATGAATAACCAGACAATGTTTAAGATGCGATACTAGAACTCGAGATGCGGCTGTTAAGACATCTTGCGTTTTACAGCATGATTAAGGCCTTTTCATTCACAGATCTACTTTCTAGCACCAAATTAAAAGAATATCGAGCCCATCGGTAATTTTTAAGAACCTTTAATAAAAGATCCCAAAAAACGGAATTATTAAGGCCGAGCCTTAACAGATTTACTTAAACTTGTTAAGAAAGGAACACTTGGAAAGCCAATAAACACCGCAAAAAAAACAAAACTATAACACACAGCATAAACATACGATTCATGACTTCATAATCCTACAAAATTATCACACAAATATTCGATAAAGGCAGCAACACACACGTGCACAGATCAGCAAAACGGAAACGCGGAGAACCATATATGCTACGACCACCGGCTCTGTATCTCTATGTACCGAAACTATATCTTAATGCAGCAACAACAACAACAACATAAAAAGGATACGATGGGCTGCACCATCACTTTTTGGACTTTTGGGCCCTGTCCACGGTACGCCATGTTTTCCGCGTTGTGAATGAACAAATTACCGGAACAGGAAACTTCAGGAATGCACGGGCTGTCGGGATATTGGAGGACTAGAGATGGGCGGGGCGTACTTAGGCAACTGCGGCCATGTTTGATGAAGGCAGATTGCCCATTAGACCCTATGGGGTTATTTTGACGAAGCATAATAAAAAGACAGTGGTAAGCTACTGGTACGAAACCGTAGTGATTAACCTTTTACCGTCCGAGAGCATTGGTGGATAATTTAACTCCTTCAGGACTGGGTTTTTTTACATTTTGTCATTTTACAATATGTTTATTAATTCATGATTTCCATGTGTGCTGTACCCACAGGAGTTATCTATTTTTTAGTTGCTATTCTTTACTTATTGCTATTCTTTTTTTTTTAACCCCTTCGTGACAAAGGCTGGTTTTACTGTTTGTTCCCCTGGTGACAATGGCCTTTTTAACATTTCTGCGCTGCTCGCGTTTAGCCGTAATTTTCTTCTTTCCCGTTTACTGAACCCACACACATTAGATATTGTTTTTTTCAGGACAAGAAGGGCTTTCTTTAGATGACATTGTTTTGATTGTATCATATTATTTACTATTAAAAAAATTATAAAATATGGTGAAAAATTTAGAAAAAAATGACTGTTTATAACTTTTAGTTGAAAAATCTTTTACTCATCTATAAAAGGTCATGAAAAAACCTGCTAAATAGATTCTACTATTTGTCCTGAGTTTAGAAATACCCAATGTTTTTATGTTTTTTTGCTTTTTTCTACCCATTATGGGGCAATAAGTACAGGTAGCGTTTTGCTATTTCAAAGCCATTTTTTCCAAATCTGGTAATTCTTCCCCCCATGTGCCATTTCGGGTATCTTTGAACCCGGCCAATGCAATTTACCCCATCAAGTCATATATTTTTGAAAACTAGACAGCCCAGGGTATTCCAAATGCTAGTATTTTAACTCTTTCCATGCACCATATCTACCACCAGTCTTTGTCAAACTTTGTGGTAGTCATTTTTTGCATTTGTTTTGTCACACACATTTTACTTCAGGTATGAATTAAAATGTTCTCGTTTATGTCACTATCACAAAACACCCCAATATGTGTTCAGCAACATCTCCTGAGCGCAGCGATACCCCACATGAATGATTTTGCCTGGCTGTTTGGGGGCAAAAGGGCCACATTTGGGGCATGCGCATTTTTCAATGTTGAACTTTGGCATTTGGGGATCCACTGCCCATGCCCTATTTGGTACATCTTTGAGCCGGGCCATTTCAGTGTGCCCAATAAACCCATATATTTTTGAAAACTAGACACCCCAGGGTATTTCAAATGCTAGTATTTTAACTCTTTCCATGCACCATATCTACCACCAGTCTTTGTCAAACTTTGTGGTAGTCATTTTTTTGCATTTGGTTTTCCACACACATTTTACTTCAGGTATGAATTAAAAAGTTCTCGTATATGTCACTATCATAAAACACCCCAATATGTGTTCAGCAACATCTCCTGAGCGCAGCGATACCCCACATGAATGATTTTGCCTGGCTGTTTGGGGGCAAAAGGGCCACATTTGGGGCATGCGCATTTTTCAATGTTGAACTTTGGCATTTGGGGATCCACTGCCCATGCCCTATTTGGTACATCTTTGAGCCGGGCCATTTCAGTGTGCCCAACAAAACCATATATTTTTCAAAACTAGACACCACAGGGTATTTTAAATGCTGGTATTTTAACTCTTTGCATGCACACATTTTACCACCAGCATTTTTTCAAAGTTTGCAGTAGTATTTTTGTGTGTGTATTTTTCCCACACACACCTACTTTATGTATGAATTTACAGCTCCTGGTATATGCCGCTGTCACACGACACCCCATAATGTGTTCAGCAACATCTCCTGAGTGCAGTGATACCCCACATGCATGGGTGTGTCATTTTTTGGGGGAACTAAAAGGCCACATTTGGTACGTGTGCATTTTTCTAATTGGAAATTAGATGTGTGGCCATCCTTCCCCCGGTGTTAATTGGGACGTTGTTGAACCTGGCCAATTCAATTTACCCCATCAAATCATACCTTTTTTAAAAGTAGACACCCCACGGGCATTTAATATGCCAGTATTTTAACTCTTTCCATGCGAGAATTGTTTTAAGCTAATATGCTAATTTTAGGACTTGCTCACAAAAATATATTTTTTATATATATTTTATTTATTTTTTATTTTTTTAACATTTTTTTTTAACATTTTTTTCAACTTGGAGGTTCCCCTGATAGTGACATCAGTGGGAAATGATTTTTACATTTTACTAGTTTTTTACTATTTTTTTTCTAATTATTATCAATTTTATTTTATTTTTTAATTTATTTTTACTAATCACACTGTGATTAGAAAGCTGGGCTCCATTGACTTGCATGGTGAATGCAGTACCTGTATTCAACCTGCAAGTGGAGCCAAAGTTCACTAGATGGTCTGGACCATCTAGCAAACTTTGAAAATTTGTTTGTTCCTGTTAAAGAACGGCGGCCATCTTACTTGATGGCGAAGATCACCGGCAGCTGCGGCTGTGACCGCTCTCCGGAGCGGTCACAGCCCATCGAAAGGTTAGTGTTTGGTGTCGCTGGATGCCTCCTGATCGAGGCATTCCAGCGACACCATTTAAGTTTAGGAGGCGATCGTCGATCGCCTCCTAAACGCTTTTAAAACGGGCGTCCGCCGCCATACAAAGTATGGCGGTTGTTGACGCCCCGTGGAGGGGCCAGAGATGGCCCCTTCGTTCCGATCGCGGCGTTGCTGAATGCCTCGAGGTCGAGGCATTCAGCAACGTTTTTTGGGTGCAGAAAGCGAAAGTAGATCGCTTTCTGCACCCGTTTAAAGACGTGCCGGTCCTGGCACGTCAATTGTCGTAAAGCACATGCTTTTACGTGCCGTGCCAGGACCGGCAATTGTCATCAAGGGGTTAAACTATACTAGAAATAGAAAACATTTTTTTTTGCAATATCACTTAGGATTTCTTTTACACAGTCGGTACCACAATGATTAAATTTATGTCAGCAACATTCCCTCATTACAATAATAGCACACATGCATATTCTTTATGTTCTAGAGGGCCACATGCATCCTTCACATATTACATATATTTATTTTTTTAAGCTACTGTCTTAAGGAGTTTGGGTGTACTTTTTTACATATTTTTTTTTTACCTGTAGTAGTAGGGCAAAGGTATATTGAGGCAATTTATTCTTTCATTCAAAATATTATTATTTTTATTAACATTATTACACAGCTCCCACCGCAGTATGGATAGAGATTCCGTTGGGGATTTCTTATACCTGACAGATGGCGATGTCACTACACACACATATATATATATATACATACACACATATATACACACATATACACACACATATATATATATACACAAATATATATATATACACACATACATATATACACACACATATATATACACAAATATATATATACACACATACATATATACACACACATATA
>VKOC01021303.1:0-30304 GCA_009364415.1 Spea multiplicata | reverse complement strand
TAAGATATCCAGATTAAAACAAGTTAATCGACACTAAACCTTTCACTCTTCCTCTCACTGATTTCTGGCTAGAAAGTTTGGACTACAAAATTTCAGGATTCTAAGTTAAAAATGAAATAGTTCACACCGAATAAACAATCTGGATTCACTTAGCCGAAACCCGACCCCCACACTTAAAAAATAATAAAAAACAAATCCACACTTGTTAGATAAAAGTAAGTTACACACCAAAATTTGTGCAAAAAAATGAATAAAAAATGTTATATTATATAATATAGCTATATATATATTATGATTGTTAACAGCAATCTCAGGCATACCCAGAATCCAGCACACGCTCATTCATTCAATCATTCATATACTCATTCATTCAGAGATTCATTCCCTTAATCACGCATACTCATTCAAACACCCTTATTCAAAAACATCCTCATTATACGGTAGTTTTTATAAACAAGTGTGCACAAAGTAAAAAAAAACATGTTTTCATGAGAACATTTATAAAACAATGTACATTCTGTTGCATATTCAACCCCCTTTATGCAAACAAAGTTGCAAAAATACATGCAGCAACATTGAACAAACTAATTGCCATATGGTCTGCGAGCTCCCAAATTTGCCCAGTTTGATTTTGAATTGTATGTGTTAGCACATAGAACTTCCACAGTATTTTAAAACCCTAGAAGGGTTTATTCATCGGAAAGGCCCTGTGTGTATGTGATAGATTTTAATAAACTGGAAATAATCTTTTGTGATATTATTACATACATAAATGCTGCCTAATCCTTTATTTACTTTACAATCACCCATGTAAAATATCTTAAGGTACCTCATGTGATGAAATGTAAATATACGGATTAAAATGCAAGTACTAAATTTAATCAAGTAAATGATCATTCATATTTATGATCATTCATATTTTTACCGTGAACGCCTTATTGTCGTAAAATAAAAAAGCTACCACTGATTGTTGCCGTAGTAAATAAAATGTTTAGTTAACATTTGTGGCATTTCGTATGTGATTTACTGTCAGACTAAATAATGATCTGCTGTAATGATGGGACTTTTTGATTCTACCTCAGACATCTGTTAAAAATTAGGGAATGCTCCTTAAAATGTGGAGCTATGAAATCTTGGCCACCTGTTATGAATGCTGTTATGATGACCAAAAGAATTGTACATTAAAATGTAGAAAAAGAAATACTGTCAACACTGAAGTGTATACACACAGTTTCTGAATTATGGCAACCACACACAGATTGGCAAGATTAGGATACCAAGAAGCAGGACTGGCTCCACCGTTTTGCTGCATCTCCACCTGCTTCGTTATTTGCATTCCAAGCAGAAAAGAATGCAGAAAAGAAGAAACAAAGTAGAAGAAAGATGTTAGCATTAAGTGGTTACAGCTTGTTGTGAGGAATGATCTGTTGAGACTAAAATAGTGCGACACTGGAAGTCAGTGGAAATTTTGAGGCTTTGTGTTGCTAAGTGCAGCACTTGAAAGGCACCCTGTCGCCTGCCCTGACATTAAAAATAATCCTTTTGGTGATTGAGGATACAATTTCAATTATAGAAATAGTTATATCCTAAATAAATTGCCTGTGCATGCTCTCGTCTCAGCTGTCTGTTTTTTTACATTTTAATTCAGTTTCATTTCTACCAGTAAATTGCTTGACAATTATCTTTTCATCGCAATGCTTTTCAGTAGACTACATGACCAGCTCTGGGAACAACTTAACAACAGAACGTAGCACCATAATTGTGCACGCATCACATGTTTGTCCAAATATTTATTTCTTCTCCCCCACCACTACCTCCAAGTTATCACATTTACCCCTCATCATAGCTGTCAATATCATAGTATTCCCCCAAATAAACTTCCCACATAAACACACACATCCCAACCACGCAGACACTACCCCATACTCGACTCCACACACACAACAGCGCTCTCAGCCACCACTCTTATACTGCTCTCAGCCACCCAATCTACACCACTCACACACACTACACCGGTCTCTGGGTAACAAGAGGATGTTGGCCCTGTCTAGCCTTCAAGTCAAAGAATATGTTTGCAATTTGGTTTTTCTCACTCTTTCTTCTTTTCAGATGCCTGGTGACAATACAAAAGCATTCATTCCAATAACTGTGATTAAACAAGGTATTTTATATTGTTTCACTAATTACATTTTATACTGTTTTCACTGATGAAGCTGGGTATAGATTTTTTTGAAAGGCAGGTCATTTAAAGTTAGAGCTGTGTTGTGTATTTAATTGTTACTAATTCACACATTGTAGTAGAAAGACAACACAAATTCTTCCATTAGATAGGGATTGGTTAGTTTATTCTCATAAGCTGGTAGCAGAGGGTAACTAACATTGCATTTTGGTTATTTACATCATGGGTACACATAGATAATCCCCCTATATCCTTGGAATTAAGCCTAGTATACAGGTCTGTTTAAAGCTCAATCAGGGGCCATTATTTGGTTGAAGTTTGGTGAAAGAAAGGGAAAGAAGGGGTTTAATTGGTTGAAATAAAGGCACTCAGAGAAGTGGAAATGGGTCACTCTGATCTTGGCTATGTCCGCCCTTGGAAATATTTCCAGTATATGCAATGAAGAAAACAAGAGTCTACCCCCAAAAGAGTATAATATTTTTTTTTATTTGTATGCATGTGTCATTTTTTCAGAGCACTTTCTAGTGTTTAATATATTTTTGATGATTTACATTACATCTTATTCTTTAATATGGTAAAACAATTCATTGTTATCTTATAATGTATCTGCTAATGGTCCGAACATTTGTACCTACAGGCATTCAAAATCTTTCTAATTTGATGCAACCTAAATCAACAGCTGCACCTCCACCGACAGAGTACACCCCAGGTAAGTAGCTTCAAAAGGATTATTAATATACCAACAGCTGAAGATCCAAAATGTTGATATTTTGAGCAAACTAGCCAGCTTGAAAATTTTGTGAAGTTTTTCAGTCTTCAACTTTTCTCCTCTCGGTCTGGAGAAGTTCAGTAAAACATGGCTATGAAAGTCTTATACAGTAGGCCTGTTTCAAAAAAGTTCACTGCCTGGCTGTAGGATAAATCAAGTTAGTGCCTTAACTTAATTAGTCATTTTGAAGAAGTAAAATTTGACTGAAGGCTTAAAGGGACAGTTAAGTTCCTCAACAGCCTCAGCAATAATGAATGCCTATTAAAGTACTTAGGAAGTACTTTAACCCGTTCACACCCTTTAGGACGTACCGGCACGTCCTTAAAAAACGTACCAAAACTACCATTAGGACGTACCAGTATCCTAACTTTGCAGCAGCAGGGTAATGCATTGTCCCGGAATGAGAAATCTGAACGAAGGAGGTCTCAAGGCCAATCAAGAGAGACTTCTCCACTCTCCTAATTGCCTGAGAATTCAGAAGCCTCTCCTGAGAGTCCCTCCTTTACACCAAGATCAGTGTAAGCTGCAGCCAGCACCCGGTATGTGTGTTCGTGGGTATGTGACTGTGTTTGTCTGTGTGACTGTGTTTGTCTGTTTGTGTGACTGTGTGTGATGTCTGGTAATAGAGGAGTTAATTCCCTGAATCTGCTCATGTCTGTAATTATTGTAATGTATATTATTAAATATGAAATCAACATGGCTTCCAAGACTTCCTAATAATTATTATATATATTATATAGTATATGTGAATCAGTGTGTATGTGAGATGTATTTTAAAATGTATCTTACGTGTATGTGTATATATGCAGAGCACACTGGAAAATCATGGACTTTTGCCCATTGCAGCCTCCCATGTACCTTTATGGTCCCTTGTGAAACCCATCCTCTTATTTATTATGCAGAAGTGTAACAGGGTGGTGTGGTGTCTTGTGTTCTCAGCAAACAGTAATATCCTTGTTAATTATTGGCTGCTTGCCTTAAAGTACCCGGGATAATTTTAACTCCCATTCCATTCTTATTTGTATGTACTGATGTGTGTATTTTTGATTTTGCACGTGCACCTAGGGATCCCCAAGGGCCTTAATTAGGCACTGCTCCACAAGACCATAACAGGGTATTATGTTTTGTTATTCTACCCTCTAGACTTTTGGGATTGCCTTACATAGAAATGAATGTTTAAAATAATTTACACCTAGATTTACTTATTTGTTTGTTTACAAAGATTTCACCCCGTTATAACCTAAAACACTCTACTGCCTCTAGTTTGTTTCTTTTGAACAGCCAAGAAGTGTTCCTGCCCAAAATGAAATCAGTCTTTAGTTTTAATGACGACACTGGACTATGACTGCTCTCAGCCTGGGGAGAACATAAAAAAATAACAAGAAACATAAAAAAGGCGATGTACTGCAAGTTATTATCTACTAGTGCCAACAATAGTAGTAAATCAGACACAGGCCTTGTTCTAATTGTTTCCATGAATTACAATTAGCAGCAGGTGCCACTTAAGTTTACGATAATGTTAATGAGACACTAAGGGCACGATTTCTGTTTTATAAGCCACTAAGATTTTCATTTCTAATTTTCCAAAAGAGCTATAATTTTATACATGAAATTGAAAAGCAAGATGTTGTGAAATTAGAACCTTGTGTGTGATTATGACATAATGAAGGGTTTTGATATCTGCAACTGATCTTTATCTATCAAATACACATACTTGTGTGTGTGTGTGTGTTCCTGTGGCATTTTCATACACAACTCCCTAATGATATACTAATATTAGTATATTAGTTGGTATTTAATAATATATTATTTTATAAAGTCCTGTACAATTTGTCAATTTAGTTTGAAGTAGTATATACAAACATGTGATGGGTGACAACAAGCAAAGCATTAAATATATAGACATTAAAGTTACTGGCTCCACTTTTCCACTAGGCCGGTGATTTTCCAGTCCTAAATTCTGTCTATTTCCTAAAAGGAGTCCATTTCAATGGGAGATCTTCTTGCATCAATTGCAAGTCATGTATGCTGCCTGCTTCATTACTCATTAGTCAAGTTCCATTTTCTAACACCTCTTAAAGCTGGAGTGAGCAGGAAAATGCATTATTGTCCCTGCATAATGGACCCCGATGTCTTTTTTACATAAAGAGGGCTGGAGGGTTCTAACCACAGGCATTCAGGATTTACATTCAGTAAGTGACTGTCCAGGCATTTGCAATGCTACATTGTGAAATTATATGCAACTGGGGAGCAGTGATGGACCAGTAGAGTCACTAGACTTGTGTCATACACACAGATGTAGTCATATGTGCCTCAAATCTCTATAAATTTAGATTTTATTTGTAAAAAAAAACAAAACAAAACAAAAACAACTTAAATTTTTTTCAAGTCAAGACCCTGCAATTGTGTTATTGGGGATGGCAAAATAATATTCCCCATTGGTCATTTTAGAGAATAACTATCAGCTTCTGGACCTTGTCTTCAACAATTTAAAAAATACTTTTGTACATGACTTCTGAGAACCTTTTTATTTAAACAAGGGCTATAGAGCTTTTTTATGTTGATCCAGTAAATTATGACATTTTATAACTTTTCTGCAAAAAAACTCAATATATTTTTATACAAAACCTAACATTTATTTCACAGTGGGCTTAATGTGCTGGCCTGCTAATCACTGGAATACAAACACACAATATCCTTGCTTTGAACACACTGAGGTTTTAATAACGCATAACTAATGCAGCCAGAAATATTTTAATAACTTCAAGGCAGAATCAGAGTAACACCTAGTCTGATGAAAAAAAAAAAGGACAATGGGTGGTCCCTAAACCCATTGAAAATAATGCATTTTAAGCCCGTACATGTACGGGCTTTGTCATTAAGGGGTTCAATGGATCTACAAGCTAGATTTTATCTCTATATTAAATCAGATGAGATGGTAATGAAGAATACGGTATATTCATTATGTGAGTTTCTCTGAAATCCTTTGGTTTAATCTGTACCTGATCTAGTAGATTCTACACACAGCCCTTTTGTCACCAGACATATAATCAGAGCAAGCTTAAGCAAAGTTGGTGGTATTAGTGCCTATGAAGCATTTGGTGAAATATTCACTACTAAACCCTGAAGCTATGTGCTCTTCAGCTGTTGATTAACTGTGTGTAGTTGTTAATATTAATTTTAAAATTTGCAATAATCTTTTGTTGTTTTAGTTCACAAGGAAGAAACTAAGAAGCCTTTCCCAACCACAACAAAACCTCGTACTCCTAAACCAAAACCAGGTAAACATAACAGGCAAGCCATTATCTATGGACCTCTTTGGTTAACCAAGACTGATTAATAACATTAATAGATTGTTTAAACACTAATACTGGTTGATGTATGTTATAAAAGCCATCACTGCTTAATGTGGACGATGCCCTATATTGGCGAGGGGAATGATGTTTCAATCACAGTACAGTCATTCTGATAAGGGCACAAATCTAGTTGTTTGAAGCCTGAAGAGGGATTATCTTCCATCATCAGATCCTTATTCATTAGGATTGGAAGATGGGTGCGAAACTTAACATTGCATTATAAAGGGCCAACGACTGCATTTGCCTACCATTCTCAGTTGTCGCGGGTACAGTATGTAGAACTGACAGCAAAAAGCATGAGATGCATTCCATGACGGCAGAGTGGCCTTGTGCTTCTTGCTGATGGGCGTTATGCTACACACTGGGCCCACGACAAGCAAGAATGGTAGGCACAGAGGTGAGTGCAGAAGGGTGATGGGGACCAGGATGTATTAGCAAGAGAGGGATGGGCACTGGAAAGAGAGTGGGCAGATGGGTATGGAGACTGGAGGGGGCAGAAGGGTGTGGACACTGTGGGGTTAGGGAGGCAATAGGAAGGTAGGTAGAGGGGTAGGAGACCTCATTCCATCATTGTATACCCTTAATTTATTGTGGATAGAGACAGCAGCCATGCATAGAGGGGTGTGGATACAGGAGGTGCAGACAGGAAAATGGAAATAGGAGACTGAGAAAAAAAGAAGTAGTCTCAGAGAACATGGGAGTGTTTGTGACTCTAATGGGAGGCAGAAACACATACATCCATACTGGGCCCCAAGATTCCTGATGACAGCACTAGTACCTATCATCATCTAGTTAGACAGAAACATTACGAAACTCCATCATGCCTCAGTAACTGTATTGCTGCAGAAGCATCTATGTGATCAGAAATATTGTTTTCCTTTTACAATCAATAAAACTTCTACTTGTAGAATAACCACACAGTTAAGGCACCATTCATCTAAATTACTTATTCTATTTCATCCCCTAAAGGAACCAATGAAAATACGCAAAATAGACTACAACATTTAGTAATCATATGCGCAATGGATTGGAGAACTCCTTATTCTTGCACTGCAGTTACCAAGTCTTTTCCATCTTGTTTCTGTCTGTGGAGAGGCAGGTCACACCACTAGTCTTTGAACACAATAAATCAGGGATATTAGGTCAGTAAGGTTGATAGACACTGCAGCAAGGCTTTAATTGTTTACTTAGCTCTCCCTGTCACGGGATGATGCTCTGTTGGAGGATGTCCAAGATGGCAACATTTCAGCGTTGATATATTTTTCCCTCGTTTTCCCCACAGCTGGGACAACTTTGGCATGTGATACGGTACTTTCTTCTATTCCCTGGCCCCATGTTCATTTTAATAATAGCTTATCCAAACCCGGTTCTTAAACCAAGGATGTCATGGAGAACAATCAAATATAATTTCAATCATATGTACTTTAATCATTCTTTCTAAACAGGCAAAATGAAATATATAGGAATATGTGTATTTTCTTATTTTTTTAAAAGATCAGATTTTGTAACGCAATCAAATTTTGTTTATGTTGGCTTATTTCCTGAAATGGAATTGGAATTAAAGTAATCCCCTATATACCGTGCGTGGAAGACACACTTGCGGCAAAAGATTGCGTCTAGATATAGCTTCGTCACCAGAACAAAATGTTAAATAGGGTTTAAATGAAATTATTTGGGGGAATGTTTTGTAATTTTTTTATGTAGTAAAGGAGATCAGGAAACGTCTTTTAATATGTTTAAGTGTAAAGTATGCTAATAAACAGGAGAGCTTGATAATAATAGGAGAGCTTGATAAAGCCAGAGCAGAATGTCTAAGCATTGGTTATCTTTTTCTTTGATGACTTGGTGGCCGTCATGCTTTTATCGCTATGGTTTGGCGTAGGCTTTCTTATGCATTGCATTGGTATGTGGCATTGTTAATCATGTAGTAGGATTGATGAAACCAGAAGGTAGCTGATTACCATATTTCCACTGTCTTGAAAGCCCACTCTTTGCAATTATCTTGGTGAAACAAAAGCTTATTGTTTGAAAGTTCTTCTTATCTATTATTTCATTGTTCTGCGGATAGTGCCACTTTGGACTAAAGGGCAAGTCACAGATCTGTGAGTCAATTACTGGGTTTGCGCAAACATGATCATAATGAGCAATCAAAGTAGTTTTATTTAACTGAATGGGAACCAAATAACTTGACATTTCCACACATGTTTCCTAGATTGCATTTGCAGTTCACAAATTACAAGTCCATTTATCTGCCATTTGCTATAATAATCAATTTTGTACATATGGTGTTCAGTGTATTAGCCACTATTTGTGAAAATAGAGTAGTATGGGGAATTCCAATAATGTTGACTTTTTTTACCCTTGTGAGAACTTCACATCTTCCTCAGTGAAGCCGTTAAATGTGATGAGTACGGTAGTTTACTTTTAAATTGCCACCGGATTCTAACATTGTCCTCTCAAGCAGTTAGATTCAATGCTCCCAGAGGTAGCATTACTATACAAGCAGCTTAAGCATCTGTTTGGGGCCTCCTCACAGGACATGGGATTTTCAGAGTCTGTCTTAAATTTATATCACTGTATGTAACGTTTTGAGTTTGCAGGGTTTCTCATAAGTCTGAAACCGTAGTTTGAGCAGAGCCCTCCTCACCTGTTGTCTCTGTAAGTCAAATTGTTGAAAGTTACAAAGTTACATACTACTTGTTTTGTCCTGTCCACCCATTGTACAGCGCTACGGAATTTGATGGCGCTATATAAAGAATAATAATAATAACTTAACATCAGAATACAAAATCTTTTCAAAGTGTCCGTCCATTAAACTTATCTTTAACCTTGCACTCACTTTGGGTTCCCACCATCAAAATAACTGGAATCCATTCGTCCTTACTGAGTGCTGCGGTTTACCTGTAAAATATTTTTTTTAAAAAAGCTCAGAATAGTTCCACCATCAACCCTTTTGGCACCTAGATCTAAACTGAACAATCCAGCACTGTTCCCTGTTACCTCCTCTCATTGGTATATGAATTATATATATGTACATACACATACATACATACACCTTATTGTATTACACTAAATGTAATACAGCTACACTTGGCATTGTGCTTATAACTGAGTGTATTGGTTTAATCATGGTTCCCCATATGGCTATTAACATAACCATAACAGTAGAGCATTCCATTAATTTTCCTCTAAATGTATCTTGTGCCTTCTCATTTGCAACACACTGTATTTGATAACATTGTTGCAAATATGGGTAG
Source organism: Spea multiplicata (assembly GCA_009364415.1). NCBI lineage: Eukaryota > Metazoa > Chordata > Amphibia > Anura > Pelobatidae > Spea > Spea multiplicata. The sequence continues at coordinate 20,743 of VKOC01021303.1, read as the reverse complement.
ACTCCTTAGGCAAGGACATGACTCTGGGCTAGCCATCTGGCGTAACAGGCAAATGCCAAGTGGGCCTTTGATCCTGGAGCCAGTTCAGGGCTTCACCGTGCAAGCGGCCACACGCCACTGGCCTTTGAGTCCCAGTCATGGGATGTTACAACAAATCTTCCCGTTGTAACAATAAGTACATAAAATCTAATAAGTGGCATCATCTGCTATGGTCTTGTGCATAAATGGTTATGCTATTAAGCAGCTTGATGTACAGATAATGAATTGACCCAATTGGGCTGCTTTTCTTGTACATGTCCTACCAGAACATACATTTAAGCATGACATGGTCATTTTATTTATGTGTGGGTCCTACATCTGTTAAATCTAAATCTATTAGGAAGGTGTAAGTACACCTAGAAAATGTTCACTTTTGTATAGATCCTGCTGTAGGAATCACACACATGTTGTTGTCATTACTTGCTGAAAGCTCTATTTCAGGATTGCTGATGAGTAACACATTCCTGCGTTGACAGATTTACTTTTTTATTTAAATATTTTCAAGGAATTACACATGGTTTAGGATGAATGGCCAGCGTGGAAAAAGTGTTCCTATTGGTGTACTTAATGTTTTCTGACAGTTGTTTCTTTTCCGATTATATGAACTGCCTGGCATAATAATTATTTATGTATTCGTCCTGTTCTTCTGTGAAAATAATTTATACAAATCCAAGAATTGCAGATCCCAGGAGGAGAATAAGTGGAATTTAATGTAAATCTGTAATTGCTGTCTTTTTCTTTTAGTCTTCAAATTTACGGAGCCTCCTCCAGTTGCCAAAACGGAAAAACCTGATGTTGAATACCCCGAAGCAGGTAATGTTAGATCACACAAAACTAATTCTTTTTATTTTATTTTTTTTCTTTTGCCCTTCATTCCTGTCTTAGTTGATTAAAGTTGATTAACCCTTTTAGATGACATTTAACTTGAGCCTTGTTTCCCAACTATTAACCTCAATATGACGCATAATTCATTGTTAAAAGGGTAGTAATTTTTTGGTGAACTCTAACCGAAACTTGCTTTTTTTTCTGTGTTTATGATTTATGTGTTGTACCTTATATCCTATATATGGATAAACAAATGTCTTTCTCAACATAAGTAACCTATGGTTTAATTCTTTCATAAATATACACCTTTCTAAAAATAAGTAACCTATGACTTGATCATATTTGTAAGCATTGTTTCTCTTCACAGGTAACTTACATTTTCTTGCACTTTTTTTTCTGAATCTAATTGAAAATATGCAATGTTCCATATTTATTACAGGAAAATGAAATTATATAAAAATATGTATTAAATACCATCTTTCCAATTTTACGTTTCTGATAGCAGTAACAAGTCAACCTGTTGTGGAGTCTTTCACACCTGATTCATCAGTTGGTACTCTAGAATGGGTCCGAGCAACCATGGGTAACACTTTCTTTGTATTCCTGTCTCATTTTTTCTTAAGCAGCCAAATCATTAGACAGTGCGATTTCTCCTTCTAGGAACCCATAACTGAACTTTGCCATTCTACCAGATGCATTTGTTGCATTCCACAGCAATGTGCTCTTTTTACCCTCTCATGACTCTTTACCATTGTTCTCCTTTTAGAAAATATTTTACCAGCCAATGATCTCACCAGCTATTGCCAGCTTGTAGTTGTGCATGCTGCAATTTCCTTCTGTAGCCCTTATTTATTTATAGACTTTGCTTAAGTCTTCTCTTTTAAATTATCCATTCTAGTTGCTTGTAGCCAGTTTGTTTAGTTTTCTTTGAACATGCTAACCATAATACCCTGCTAGTAAATCTGGTTTACCACATACGTTGATACATAGTCTGAAGGTGGTGGTCAGTCCAGGGGTGGGCTGGCGCGGGGGCAAAATAGGGACAGTCTGACTTGGGCTAGACTGCAGGAATGCAGCAAGGCCATGAGAAAGAAGCCTCTGGGAAGGTAAGGGGGTGAGGGGAGAGAGAGAGAGAGAGAATGAAAGAAATATTAATGGAGTAAGAGAGGGAGGGAGTAAGTATGTATAGATGCATGAGTGTGTATGTATTAGCATGTATTAGCAAGGGTGTGTGTGCAAGTGTGTGCTAGCATGAGTGCATGTGCAAGTGTATATATTAGCGTGAGTAAGTGAGAGTGGGGGTGAATGTGGACCTACAAATTTCAGGTGAAAATTCTGAGTTTTTGCTTAGTGTTTGTCTGCTTCATGGGGGTCTGGCCTCGCATTCAGGGCTTTGTACGAATCTGAGAATTTACTAAAATTCAGTAAACTTGCTATTCATATGAATCTGAACCAGTAGAAAGTTTTATAGAAACCCAGCACTGTCATTGAACAAGGTGACCTGATGTTATCCTAAGATAATAATTTTTTAGGATTGTTTTTTCTATGTATTCATTAAGACACATTTCAGGTCATCTTTGGGACAACGTGTTCTTGGGTCTAACCTAGCTGCAGAGCTATATGGGTTTGATATGATTGTATTGGCAGGTGCCCTATGTTGTTCAGGCCAAGGGAAACCTCGCCACCATCTTGTTTTTAATTAAACGTGACCATCTGAATTTAGTTCCTGTGGCTACTTTACTTAATGAGGCTTAAAGATTCTCAATGAATAGTGAATTTGTGGAGTACTTAGGGGCTTGAGTTGTTCAGATGTCTATTGCCTCTATAGTGAGATATCCTACCAAGTTTAGTTAAAGCTCTTATTGTGTCACAGGCAAGGAGTATATTGCCTGGATGCATAATTACCAGCATCTGACAGTTTGCATTGTATTCAGATTTAGACAATTTTGTGAAAAAGAGAAAAACAATGAACTTTCATGTTTCTAATCATGTTGTATGACAATAACAAGACTCCCATTCAGCAAAATATTATAGCATTCCAAAGAAACCACAACTAAACCACAACTAAACCAAAACTAAATGATTTACTTACCACTTTTATCCCTTCATTTAAAATTTTGGGGAAAATGGAAACATATTGTTTTCCTTTTCAAACAAATCATGTCACAAATGATTATATTTTTATCACCATTCTTTTCTCTTTTTATTTTGCTTGGCCTTAACTAATCCTGTTACTTGTGTGCTTACGTTTGTGTTGATGTGCAGAACAATAGGTTTCTAGCTGCCAAACTTTTCCCCTGTTATGTCATATTCATTTTATACCATATTTGTAATTGTATTTTATCCAGAAAAAAATGCATGAAACAAACATTCATTCATCAGTAGTTTTGCTTAATGTTTGTCACATCGGTGTCCAACACACATGGTTAGTCTGATACTATTTAAAGCTTTGTGCTGAGCGAATAGTCTTCAACATGGAGTATTGTGGACAAAAAAACACTTATTTGTATATGTTTCATCAGTTGTGTGTTGCATAGAATATGGCAATGTATTAATTTTTTTTATCTTATGTCTGAAGCATCAACCTCCTTTTTCCCTACAGTAACACATCCATATATATCTCTTCCTATTGTATCAACTGAACCATCTTATACTGATGAACAGTCCCGGGCAACAACCTCGGGTAATAATAGTTCTACACTTACTACTTGCTACATGTGTATAATTATACAGTGTACTAGTTGTATCAACTATTGAAATAGATAGATAGATAGATAGATAGATTACGATAAAGTGGTTATATAAAATGTGTAGGGTTCTATATAACAGTTTGCTTGACTTCTTATGTGCTTCTTATACAGAGTTCTTTTTATAGAGTTTAGTCTTTTTGTTGTAGTTTGTTTCACTCATTCACTTTATTATATTATACTAAATATGTGTTTCATCTTTAGGAAGATACACTGATAATATGCCAGAAATACTTAACTTTCTTCCATGGGATTTCTGTCCACAGTTGACCCTTCAGAGGAAACATTGAATAATATAAGGCAGGCTTCTCATAGTCTCTTAATAAGTTATAGGTTAAGAACAGCAATTTTATTTTCATCTAACTGCCCTTCATCATCGTTTTTTTTTATATCTCTCTATTCTTTTTAAAACAATCTTTTTATAGATGTAATCGTGAGAAACAATAATCATGATGCACTTGATTGGCTTTTTAGAACAGAAATGTTGGCTGTTGTGACTTTTCCCAAGAGGAGCTTTATATGGGGGGAAAAATTCTGGCAAGGGATATCTGATATGAGAGAAACATTTTATAAAATATACTCTTTTTCTCTAGGCACATTGGACATCTTACTTACAGCTTACACCATACCTTTTTTTGTCATTTACTAAAGAAAGTTTTCAATAAGTTTGTTAACTCGTTAAGTTGCTATTTTCATGTGATAGCAATGCAGTAGATTTAAATACTTTACTTTCATATCTTAAGTAAAGAGTATTCTGGTTTTCCACTTTGCAAAAGTTCCATTTATTCTAAAATGTGTTTTGGGAAACACCTGGCAAGTGAATGGAGCATATAAAAATACGTCCATGCTTTTTTAAGAATAAATGCTTGATATTTATTTTTTACTGATCTTGTGGTATCCAGCCAGCTATCTGCTGAGAAATGTTAGGATAAAAAGGTCATAGTCTAAAACTAGAAGGTCAGAGGCGTAAATGCAATTTTAGGAAGTTTTATATCACTGAGAAGGTGGTAGATAAGTGGAACAGCCTCCCAACAGAAGTGGTAGAGGTTAAGACAAGACCGAGGACTGTATAGGGGAGATTAGAGGTGTCAAATGGTTCTTATCTGCTGTCAGATTCTATATTTCATGTTAGGTCTGATGAAATCTTTTTCTCTGAAGAATACATAGTATATGAAAAGTGATTCTGGTGCAATGTCTGAAAAGCAGTCCTATTACCATAGCAACCAACTGAATAATCATGCCGATTGGACCAGTCCACTGGTTACTATGGTAACAAGGTCACTTCTAAAACCAAGAATAACCTTTTTATTAAAACTCTGATTGCTTAAACATTTGTACACATTAATACTACAACTTCTTTAAAGTATTGGGTATGAAAAAGGTTTACAAAGCATCACTTCATGCTCTAATTCACAAAGTTTGTAGCTGGATAGAGCATTGTGCATTGTGTTCTTGTATGTTCTTGTTAGTGTAGACATCTTAAAATGTCCTATTGTTTTTTTGGCCGGTCGCATTATTACATTGAGCGGGTTAATATAAATCAGATACAAGTATGTTTCCGTAACAAACATGTTTTAGATCCCACTAAAATAAATCTCTCTAAGATGTTTTCCAGCATGGAGCAACCACAAATTAAGCCGGGTAATCATAACTTAGCTTAAGTGTCACTGTCGGTTTCATTGAGTAGGCTCAACACACCAACATTCTCTGTCCACCTCCATTTCTAATAAAAACCCCTTTTGTGAATGCCTTGCTTGGCTGTGGAAAAAACTTCTAGTTTAGCACTTTATATTCTCTTTTTGGCAGTTAAGACATTAAATTAAACTGCTTGGTATCCATGCCAAGACCCACTGCTGTTTGTGGAATAAAAGTGCCAATGGAAGTATCCACTCTTTTTTTTTTTCTTTTTTATTCATTTTGTTATTTTTCTCTAAGTTTTGGCTTTCCTGAAAGAGGTATGAATGATTCTGCATATCTGTAATCAATAGCACATGTCATGTTCCCTTCAGTGGACATGATGAACAACGTGGGTCTCACTATTGCAAAAACCCTATATTTCTACCTTCTGCCTAAAGGCGCATTATTTATTTTATAGAAAACTAGTATTAGTTGTATTACCATCTACAACTAGCTAAAGTGTAATAATTTTTTATTAAATACTGCAAATAAAGAAGAAAATTGTATAATCTCAAAATATCATGGCAAAAAATATATAGGCTGTTCAAAATGAATATAAGATATGAGGAATAAGTGAACATCTTTATTATTATTATTTGTTTTCTATAGCGCCATCATATTCCATAGCGCTGTACAAAGTAAATAAAGTTGTCTTTACGTTTGTTATTGGTTATGGGGTTGCTTTAAAATTAATGTAGTGTTAAATTGTCTCATCTAGAGTTCTTAGTCCTACTGAGAAATCCTTTGGTGCTGTATTCACAAGCAACTGGTGTTTGAGTAAATCAACAGCACTCTAGTGATCCTTAGCTGTTAAAAACCCTTAGGATTGTGGGAATTGTAATATAATAACACAGAGGGATTGTTGTTGCTCAAGCCTGATTCAGGAATTACGGTATACTGACTAGGCTAGATTTGAATTATAATAAAGGAAGCCATAGTAAAGGCAGCTATAGATTTGCATACCTTGGAACTTCTGGGCTCCCGCTACCCAGAGCCTTCCCTTGCAGGACGCGGCCAGGACTGCACACTGATGTCGGCGGGCGGTCCCGTGACATCGGTGGGCAGTACCGTGGAAGTCGGCGGGCGGTCCCGTTGACATCGGGGAGTTCCCGCTGACGGCAGCAGGAAACATCCCCATTTAAAGGAAAAATGGTCCGGGAGCTGGGCGTGTCATGACCCCGCTGCCGCGACCTGGAGGATTCGGGTCTTGAAGGAGCAGTGCTCACCCGGCAAGGTCCGGGTCAAACCCGGAGAGTTCCCAGGTACGATGATTTGTGAAAGGCTTGCCGTTACTTGCTCTACTGGATGAACGGGGAAAAATTCCCACAGAAACGCCCCAAAATCCTGTGCAAAGCCTTCCCAGAAGAGAAGTCTACAAGACTTCACTCGTGTTGGAATCTACTTCCGCCAAAGCTTCAGCTTTTACCCTCCCTCAAAATCCACTTCCTCAGAGAAGCATACCATCTTTGGTTGCTGAAATGTCTCTGATGCAACCACAACACTACCATTTCTTATGTTTGTCCTCATCCCATTGAAGATTGTAAGCTTGGGATCAGGACCCTCTCCATCTAATGTATAAGTTACTCTTAGTCTGCCAATTCTATACATTGTATAGCACACCCAATATTCATTTTGGTAATCTTTATTTTACTGATATGTCTTATCCTGCTAAGAAATGTACCGTTTTTCTTCTAACAGCATTCCCATCAGTCGCACCTGTTCCTCTTACAAGGGGACCTTCCACTGCGCTGCCAAAGACTGTACTGGGTAATTACATCTTCTCAATAGGTCCAGTCACTCAACATCCAGCTGCTTCCACTCTGTCATTCTACTCTATTAGCATCTGTAGCCAGGGCTTCATTAAGCAGCCTTATCTATTAAGTAATATCTAAGCTTGTAGCTAATGCTCCCAGCCTGTATTTGTTGCTTAATTTATGCAGCTTCCAATCATGCTTGTAGACGCACCCCATTATGTGTGATTCATCATTGGTTCGAATACTTAAATCATTATATAAAAATTCATCCACCATATATCGTTCCACTTGCTGTTCTTGCGCTAAATAAGGCTAAAATTCCAATTATTTTGTAGCAAATGAAAGACTGCACACTCCTTCCCAACGGGCAGTGACTGTCCCACAGATTGCATCTGGTAACACATTTATCTTTGTTTATAGCGTCATGAAATATCATTACCTCTGAAAACCTTAATTAGTGCGATATATTAATGTACTTCTGTGTGCTATTTTTTATATTTTCGTATAGTTAAGAAACATACAATAATAAATATTACTTTAAAATATTTTGTAAACAGCAATGAGACCAAGCACAACCCTTTGTGCTCTGTATGCTTATATCATATTTTATTTATGAACTATTAACTTTATTAATTATTTATTAACTAATCGCTTTTTTAACAGGTGTGTATCCAGGTGCCACTGATGTACCACAAATAAGTACTTATGTACCTTTGAAAAAGACAACCATAGGTAAAGAGAGCTTGTCTGTGGTGCTCTTGAGCCATTTGGCCAAATATTGGGCCAAGAATGGCAAAATATGTTCTAAAGAGGCTGTTACGAGCTTCTAGGTATCAAAGTTGAACATCTATTTTTTGAAAACCTCGTGTTTAACATACATATTTTTATATATTGTATGATTGATATATTTTTCCAGAAGCCAAATAAGTCATGCTTGTTTAGAACATGTCATCAGACACAATCTAGAATAGACAGAAAAATACAAGAGAAACATATACATTTTCTTTAAGAATAATGTTAAGTATTCACTTGTTCTTCTGATTGCCTTAATTCAAGTTGATCCTTTAGACCAGAGTTAGGCATTGTGGACCTTACTTAATGTTTAGGGCAATTGCTCTCAGTACATTTCGCTAGGCAGATCAACAAAACCCCAAACTTGTTCATTGCTCATTTAATAAACCCTATAACGATAGTTCCCTGACATTGTAAGTTTGATACTGCTTTAATGCTGTGTGTTTTTCGTGTATATTTGAAAGTTGTTTGGCTTCGAAGGGAAATGTACATCTATTGTGAGGTTGTGAGGTTAACCTTCTAATTAGACTTCCAGTTCTTGTTACTTTACTATGTATAAAAAGATTCAATTTCCAAGGCATTACACGTTGAAAAATCAACATAGGGTTAGCATTGTGCTAGCATGTATTAGTAACGTATCACTGATATTAGGAACTACGGCTTCATTATGTAGGCTTCCAGTTTTTGGCAAAACCTACTAGTAAAGTAACCTACATTAGTGTGGATGTGTGCGTCTGAAATCTTTCTTTCCTTACATTTATTAGTGATTTCACTAGCATAATGTATGCATAAAATGTTACCCATTGCCTGGTGTGCACAGTACCTTTTCACCTGAGTATTTGGGAATAATAGGTCCACTTAAAATAGGTATGTTTCTTTCTACCATACTAATCCAAAGGATTTTGCTTTTTATTAAGCAGTTTTTGGATTCATTGATTACTTTTTTTATCAGGGATTCTTCCAGTGCCTCCAGAAGTGACTACTGACATACCTCTCAAAACACAGAGAACAACATTAGGTAAACCGCAGCATGCACAATGTTACATTTATTAATGTAACCCTGTTACATGTGCACATTCATTAACTGACTGTTGTAGCTTGTCTTCTGGGGTAATTCATAGATCAAAAAGTCTACCTGGTGTCAAATAAATCTGACTAGAGGTACTTGCTAGTTGGTTAAAAAAAGCGCTTTATTTCCATTCTCTAAACGTTTTAGCCACAAAACTAGAATCACCAACTTGTTGGTTGGTTGTTTCCTACAGGAGAGAGACCCCACAATGTTAGCTTTTGACCTTGTTGGTGTGTGTGATAAAGAACCTTATATGTAAACACATACAGTCGTGTGAAAACTATAGTGCACCTTCTTTGAATTATATGGTTTTCAGGACATAACAATCATCTGATGATCGATTAATCAAGGGCATTTGGTTAGCAGCACATGTCTGCTGCTTAGCATCTTAATTCCTATGGAAGCAGTAAGGGTGTAGTTCGCTTTTTGTACACATGGCTTCTCCATTTTGGCTTTATTCTTGACTTAAATCATGACACAGTGTAATATGTCATGTGTTGATGTTCATCTGAGGTTGTATTCACCTAATTTTTAAATCTAAGCTAAGGAACAGATGATTGTTGTTATGTCCTGATATGTAAGACCATAAAAATTTGTTTTACTGGTTGTGGTTTATGTCAATGGCTGCATCAGCTGAATAAATCAAGATACCGTGGCTCTCTTAACTTTCTGCTTTAGGTGCTACGACAACAATGTCTACTGCCACTTTAGGACAAGCTAGCACGTTAGAAGGTAAATTCTGTGTCAGGCTTACTGTCGTCCTTGCTTGAGATCTCTGCTCAAATGTAAGAGTAATCATGCTAACTACTGTCAGGGGATTTTTTCATGCTATAGACCTTGCTTCAGTGTTTCATCTTGATCAGTAAAATAGATACAGCTGTATAGCAGTAGCCCAAGAGAAATTGATTATTTGCTTAAAGTTCATACCTTTTATTTTGCCAACAAAGAAATTTATGTAAAGATGTATAAAGTTTCAGAACCTCAGATGTCTCTTCTGCAGAGTTTAAGGTGTTTCTGACACTTCTTTTAACTTTACTAGTCTGCATAAAAGAGAGATCCCCCAAGGGAGTGTAGTTACAGTAAGGATTTCCTGCAAAACGGAGCAGGGTATGTTCCGGATATCACTTGCCTGCACCTGCCATCTGTTGTGAGAGAGGCGCAAGGATCATCTCCATACTTTATTTATTTGCTGATGGTTGTGATGCATTTTGTATCATAGGCACATTGTAGTGATTCATATTGTGCATCTGTAAGCAGTGGTGTTTTGCTGTGTATACCTTCTCGTAGAATTAGGTTGACTGAAAAATGATTGTTATTCTTCTTATCGTTTATATATATAGCTCCACCAACACAGCGCTTCTTACTGTTGCTGTACTAACATAATTTTTTGCTTTAGATATAACATTGAAGAGAACTACTGCCACTGCAAGCCCCATACCCGGTAACATTTGTGTTAGATCATTGGAACCCAGTAAAGTAATTAGCTTTTGTATCACTGGTTCTTGTTGAAATAATCCCACTGGAAAATCTTTTGCGCACTTTAACTTTAAACAAGACCATAGTATCTTAATATATATATATATTTACCTTTTGTCCTTGTTGATATGTCTAATCCAGTCTTCTGGGTTCTCCCCATACAGTAAAAATTGTCTTTGACCTTATTTACTGGATTTATTGATATTCACGCTCAATCATAGGTTTCTGTTTACATATTTTGATATAGTGATGACTTTTTCAGCAGGTAGGCATCCATTAACAACAGATGTTCCACAAGAGAGCACTCAAGTACTAGTCAAACTGCACAGGATAACGACGGGTAAAAGCAGCCTGTCTGTCACGATCACCTCATACATCTCATTATGTTAAGGCTGTGTGTTGGCTGTCACGCTTGACTCTTCTTTTATTTGGATAAATGCATAGGTCGCTGCTTTTTTTGTGCCAAACTTGTATACAATACAGATATCTTTGGTAGGTTTCAAAAAAGGTTGTATACAAACAAGGCCAAGTACACACATACAAAGCTATAGACCAGGTTTGTGCATCCTCTAAGGCCTAGACTTGCCGCCATTACAGAAACGCGCTTATTGACTACCCTTATATGTCACGCAAAATGAAAAATGGCCATTCAAGCATTCATTCCAGAATAATTACACCAAAAATAAGGCAATTGGAACTTAACGGCATGTTTAATTAAGTAGCACTCATGCGTTCTCTCAGAGTTAATTCATTCACGCTTAATGTCTATGTATTGATTGCTTGCTTTTTTTCTTTTGAATATGTTATTTGCTTCACTACCATTCATTGTTAATTCATGGCACATTCGTTTGTTCGTAATTGACATATACTGCAAAACAGTAATGTTTGCCTTTAGTTGCCAATAGGAAGCTTTCTATTTACATCTCTACTACAAAATCCAGCTTGGAACATCCCCATACCACTCATGGTAACCCACGTTTCTTATTTATTACGTGTCCTAGAGTATTCTAGGTTGTGTGTACACACATTTAAAATGTACCTGTTAACTTTTCTTTGTACAAATTGTAATTTGTGCTTGTATCTGTGTGGTTTTGTTTAAGCGTGTGATTGAATACATACTCTGTGTTGTGTATATACAGTAGTTGTAGTGCAAAGCAAAGCAAAGTCACAATAGTAACCAATGGCCACGTTCCTGGCTGTTGACCCAGTTTTACCCCGTTGTTTTTGCGACATTGCTAAATGTGAGTTGGACCCCCTCTGCTCACTATGCACTGGCATCTTCTGCAAGTGTGTGCAAGTCTTTTTATATACGTTTTGAGAGTGCTAATATGAGTTGACTTTAGTAAATTTGAGTTGTTTTGCAAGTGTTGCAAGTATGCAAAGGCAAACGGCTGGAGTCGAGGTTTGTCATTCGAGCTTACCATTAACTCCACTGACCACTTGCCATGACAGTGACTTGTCACAATGATTCTCTTCTTTATTGTGTCTTCTCCTATTGTCAAAATCTTAAAGACAAAGTTACACATAAAGGATTTACTATCAGTCACTTTAATACACTTTGTTATTTCAGTGAATGAAAGTAAAATGAGGTTTGAGATCACAAGGGAATGAATTTGATGACATTCCACATGTACTTATAGTTATTTCCGTCTATATGTGTACCATATTGACTTTGTTCTTTTGTCTCTCTTACTATGTATCTTTAATTATTTTCTGTGTCTTTGGGGTGATTTGCCATGGGCTTAATTGGCCTGAAAATACCCCTGAAATACAACCTAAACAGTTCTAGCCATAGTCCTTCTCATAAGGGAGTCTCAGCAGGGTACCTCGCTACCTCCAGATATGGTGATTCCCATTGAAGAATACAGAGTGTTCTACCTTGCAGGAAGCTTGGGTTTTGAAAGTTGTGTTTGAGAGTTGAGTTAATGGTGGCGATACTTTTCTCACTTCAAATACTTTAAGTTAACTAAACAGCAATTTGTGTACTCTACCTTCATTCTCATTCTTTGAAGGTCACTCCTACTCAAGGCAGAAAACACTTTTTATACTTCTTTTTCGGTCTGTTTCAAGCTATGTATATAAAAAAGCATCATAGATGTCATCAAAATGTTGATACTGAAAATTCCCCTTTACAAATGAGTTTTATTAGACCATGATGGCTTGTCTGTCACTGATAAGAGCACAATTTTACCAGATTGGTGACTGAGCATTTCTTTCCTCAGTGGCAAGAGAGCATTATACTGAAGATACTATAATCTTCACGGAGGCCCCAGAAAGTAAAACTGGTGAATATTGTGCCTATAGTTTCCATTATTGTATTAATTTTAATGTTTTTGAGACTTCATCCTAATAGCTGCTTTTAATAAGGTTGCAGGTTCCACTCACACATGACAACGGCAATAGAACTAATTCAGCAGATGTATTACTGCTTGAACATATTAAGCCTTCAAGTCTGGTGTGGAAAGTGTTATATGAATATTGTATATATGTTAGTGTTTTTAACTATTAGTGTAAACAAATTGTTGTAAAGTAATGTTTTATGATTTCAGTTACGTACTGTGAATTATATAAAAAAATATTCATACGTAGACAATACTTTTAGGTATTCATTTCCATTATTTGATCAAGTGATGGCTTTTTTTGGCAGAGAGTCGTATGTTTCCCACTGATAAAGTCCAAATGAGCACTATTAAACCACACAAGACATCCTTCGGTAAATACACCTTATCTCTGATATATGTATGTTCATAATAAGCCAGGAACACTGCTAATGCATGCAGCATACTGCTTATATGTGTAACATGCAGCAACCATCTGTACTTGTAATTGATAGAACAATGCTAAAAGATGAGCTGGCTGATGGTGTCATGGGGTACGTGGGCAGCACAGGAGAAGAAGTCTTCTCCCAATACATCACATCTTCCTTTGTTTCTGGATGTGTATGCACATGTGTGTTTATAGCTGCACTGTTATGCAACCAGCTTGGTGGATCCACGCATGGTAGTGCTCAGAGGCTGCCCGCTACTGCACCACTCTCTAGCGGCCTATCACGCATTTGAGCTCTAGATCCATGTCCTTTCATGTTACCACAGTGGCTAATCGAGCTTAGTAGAGCTTTTTTACCAAAAGCTGTATGTGCACAAAAACAGTTTACTGCAAACAAGTCTGGATATAATTAATGTTGCCTGAAATGAACTTGGTCCCACTATTTAATAAGAATTTGATGACCATGAGGAACATGCATGTTTTTAAATGCAACACTAATGAGGAAACAGGAACTAATGGTTTCCAGATATCTCATCTCTCATCAGACTCTTTTTGCCTTATTACTAATTAGAAATACAAGTGTCTCTAGGGGCATCGGGAGAGAACACGAGCTAGGTAGGGGAGTTTATGATACGTGCGTGGGTATACTGGGGTACTTTACAGTGTTTGCTACCAAGAGCTCCCCCTTTTCTGAGGGTGTGGTTTCATTAAAGGGCAGGGCTTGCTACATGTAGAGGCGGAGCTAGCTGCAGTTAAACTTAAGTGGGCAGAAAGTAGCCATTAGTGGGAGGGTAGGAGGCAGAAGTGAGTAGAACATGGGGAGGAAGGACTTGTGACCAAATGCGACTCCCTTGCCCAGAATTTTAAAAAAAACTGACCTAAACTCCTGGAGATGCGGTGCTTCAGCTGGAGACTCCAGGTCAAACCCAAGAAGGTCCCATTAACAGTACATGTGTGAGGTGCATAATTTGTGTGTATAGTGCAATTTAAGTAATAACTATTGTGATTACAGTAAGTAGGCAAAGAATGAGCTCAAACTATAGATCTTGTTTGAAGTAATGTTTATTTGAAAATAATGACTACTATAGTATGGTTCTAAAGTGTATTTTTGTATACAAGTTGCATATAGCTTAGCATCGGTTTTATATACAACTTGTAGGATTACCTTTCATTCCTGAAACACCATCACTTGCCCCAGAAGTAACAATGAAGATGACTTTGGCTACTCCAAAACAAGCAAGCTCCACATTGGGTAATGTGTGTGCTGAATAATATTACTGATCCTCTTACATCATATATTGTATAAGGAATGTATTTTTAATATTGAGGGGGCCAACCTTTCTTCCGTAGTAAGATAAAGGTTTGCTTAGAGCACATACTTTGGTGAAATAATGTAGAAATAACAATTTGACAGCCTTTTGCAGTTTTATGAGGGTATACTTATAAGTGGTTTATTGGGCTTCTGTTTTGGTGTAATGTACCGACTACACATTCTACGCATTCAGTAGCATTTTTTTAAACCTTTCTCCGCTGTGACTTAATCGATTCATTCCGCGCTGTGTAATGAAATATTCAAGTAATCTCTTGTCACCTTTTGCTCCTGTTTGGTTGACTGGTAAAATGCAGATCTCATTAGTGACCCTGGCAAAGGATTAATCTCAGCGGTAGATTATCTTTTGTAGATTCAATAGAAAAAGTAATGTATACTCAAAATCATAAAGATATCACAGAAAAGGCCAGAAAAAATCTACTGCTTTATGTGATCTTTGCCATTTTAATATGTTATTACTTTTTTATAGCATGTGTTTTAGATCATTCTTGCAATAAACAATCTAGGACATTTTTTTAAGATTTTCTTCTTCCAAGAAAATAAAATTGCGCAGGAAAGCCTGGAGGCGCAGTTTTAGGCATACGCTTGTTTCTGTCTTCTTAGAACTAGACCTTAGATAGAGAGATAATTTATGTGTATGTTCTTATTTTGGCAGGTACTCATCTACCTGTTGATAGTTATAGGAAAATCAAAACATATTGCCGGTATTGTATGGTTACTTTGTGAATCCACTATTATTTTCCAGCCCCAAGGAAATCAAGACGTCCTCCTACCAAACGTCCTCCTACCAAACGTCCTCCTACCAAAACTAAAACCATACCCACACCTGCAGCAAAATCACCTATACCTGGTATAGTAACTACATTGTTATCCACAACACAGGTTTCAAGTTATGATTTTGAAGCTAGATCTGCACAAGTACAATGCAAACACATACAATATGCACATACACATGGAACAAATAATGTCACAATCATTTTTTATCATTTTGGAAGTTTGAAACCAAAAAGAGATTTCATTAATATGTTGAGTAGATTCATCGATATAATGGAATACTTTTAAATTGTTCTTTTTTTCATTCTTTGATTAAGTGATGGTTTTTCAACAGGGAGGCATCCAGTTACAACCGATGCTCCACTAGTGAGCACTCGTGTACATGTGCAACCACAAAGGACAACTAAGGGTAAAAGCAGCTTTGTCTGTACCATTCAGATGTCTTTTCTCTGAGATATTGGATCAACTTTATCCAATATCAGTATACAAATATGTGCCAAATAATGGAAGGAGCCCGTCAAAATCTGGCAATCCTTATTCAGGTTCCTAGTTCCTACTGTCATGAGAGGTACCAGTAGCAGAAAGAACCTTAGAGGTAGCGGTGGTATAATACTGAGAATAATTCAGAGACTTATGCTTAGATATTTGTACATGTAGGTATATCATCCACTCTTTAATAGCTTTTGAACTGTTGGATTTTATGATTAAATATATAGCATTATAGAATTTGATTAGATATATGATTTAATGAGTTGCTAATTTCCATACTGTATAAGGCTTTTCCATTCTTCATCCTTTCATTGTGCTTTATGAAATGTGATTAAATAACAGTTCAGAACATTCATTTAAGGCATATGACATTTTACACATATTTATTTTTAGCTGCCCGTGGGAAGGATCATACTTATGTTCCTACCACAAAATCCATCTTGGAGCCTCCTCAAACACAACATGGTAAACCATGTTTTATTTTGCATGACATAACATTGTAGTTCACAGTTTAGAGAATCAACCTCTCTATTGATTAGTATTGATTGCTGTTTTTGGAATCATGTATGACCTTATGTGGTTACTAAAGATGTGTACTTTTTAGATGGGTCTGTAGTTCCACCAACACCTTTACCTGCTCCAGACCTAACAGAGAGGAAAACTCCCGTCACTGTAGGACACATTCACCCAACACAGGGTAAATGTCAGCTTTGTAATAATGGAGTAGTAAAATTATTGTCATACTTATGTATTATAGGACTGATATTGTGAAATTAAGTAAAATATTTAAATTTTTCCTGATCAATGTGAAAAAATACATTTTGGGCACACTAATGAGGCAGCTGTCAAATGTAGACACCTTTTTAAAGCCATGCAACTGTAAAACTATGTTGGTCTTCTGTCAGGATAACGTCAATACACAGCTCTTGCTACTGGCGTCTATGAAGGTGCAGTGTAGATCTTTGTAGAGTTCTTCTATTTAAAGAAAGTTGAGGTTCTAATTTGCCGTCTATATTTCTGCTCATGCTTTTTGTTTTTAAAACCTGCTTTAAAAGCTGTAGCCTGGTAAGAGTGAGTTTCAGAATATTAGGAAACAGTGCTGATTAGTAGATTATATTCTGAGGTTCCAAGACCTCCTTCTTTGTTAAGGTTTTTTTGTGCTAATATGATTATATGGGTACTAGAGAGGACACTAAGTTCTAGTAAAGCTACTTGCCTGGCTTATTACAGTATATCTGACTTTGTTGTTATACCAGTAGGTTTAATATGGAGTTGAAGTATTTTACATCAGAGGAGAACTGCATCATATTTTTACAAATATTCACTAGTACTTTGTTTTCTTCTTAAAATGTAGTATATTTTCTTGCTTCTTTGGTACAGTATTCTCATATCACATGAGATTTCGTATTATGTTTAACGCTGGTATGTTTATCTCTTAGTCTGCATTATGTTTCATGAATTGTTCAATCCAAGAATCAGCAAAGTAGAATCCAGCGATCGTGGTCTATCATCCTAACGGCTTTACCAGCTTAATAGTTTGCTCAAGAAAAAAAAAACAAAAAAAAACAATGTGGCATTTACAGCAGTGGTTTGCATGGCTTAAAACATGTGCTATAGCTGTATTCTGTGTAGACAACATGATACTAGGAAATAATATTATTCTCTAGGATGTTTTTTGATTGGTTAAAACATAACCTTGTGTAACTAGAATGTAATAGTTTACTTTTCCACCATTAATCAACTAACTTTGGGTTTCCTTTCCAGCAGCTACCAGACAAACTATTCCACTCCAATACCATACTCTACCCTCTCAAATCCTTACCAAAACAACTGGTAACGTTTGTTTTTTTTACAGAATAGCCATTAGCGCTTATTTACCATTGCACATCCCATTTAGCCTTTGTGTGGCCATCTTTCTGCTTTGTCTCAAGAAAGTATCAGTGCTTGATGGCCGTCACAGTATCCCTCTGCAGCGCCGCCTACTATATTATCATCGAACCGGCTTTGCTCTGCCTTGAAAAGAAGGGTGGTGTTTTTAAAGGTGAAGGTCCCAATTTTCCCAACAATACTTGAAAAATCTTTTCAAGTCATTCTGATCTAGTGAGTAAAAGTGTTGATATTATGACCTCATACCTTTAAGAATGCACTCATCAGTGCTGAATGAGACGCTATCTTTGCTTCCATACACTGTACTAAGTGAAAACATTGAAGGAAAGACCCAAAAAAAAGCATCTTGGCAGACCAGCAAAGGCTGTATCAATACCTTGTCATGTGCTTTTTTTCTGAGCTTCTCAATTTCAGAATACAGGAGTGCCAATGTTAAAACTGCTGTACTACACACCGATAGGGTCCATTGCAAAACGTTCTTTAACCTGGATTAGAAATGCCAACAGTTCTGAGGTGGTAACATCTTTTCTGCCAATGTCCACAAACCCTGCAAATAAAATAACATAACGAAATAAAATAAAACCTAATACCTCTCCACGTGTTTTACTTTGATTAATCTCCTTCAATGTGTTCTAATGATCATATTTCCATGGCAAGCTGAAGCATGTCTTTCCTAAAGATACAAAAAGGGGATTTTGAATTTCTAATCTTGGAATTTCTCTTTCAGCCTTCTCTGGAGGTCAAACCATTGCCACCACACCACAAGATATTGCTGAGACAGAAGGGCCACTTTCTACACCTGGTACAATATTACCTCCATATACAATTTGTTTATAACACATTTGGATTAGCAAAATATAAGGCAGTGGCTTTTCTCTCCAGCAGTTGGTGGGTGGTATCCCCCGTCACAAGGAGTCATCAGTCCGTCATTAACTATATACTCCATATAGCCATTTGGCACTGGTTCGGCCAACGGATTTCTGCTATTGGACCTTTTAACTGCTCCAAAAAACAACCAGTTTACCATCTTGAAAATGAGCTGCCGTACAATAGCAGTGCTTATTTTGATTGAGGGCTCATTCCTATAATAAACCCCCACAGCCGTTTGCTTGTTTTAGATCTATCTATCTGTCATTTTGAGATTTACAATCCTTTATTCTTCTTTGTATGCCTTGACATTCCAGTTCTAGGTCATAATAACATACATTTCAAAAGGATTGATTTATTGTTTATTTTTAGCAATCTATACCGAAATTCCAAGAATATTCCAACTATAGCCGCAGCAGCTGAACTCTTTTTTTTTCTACAGCCAATGGAACATATTCTCATTTCATCTACTACATAGAAATGTTTTTTCTTCTATCTATCTAGAGTTACAGATTAAGTTCCTGATTTATAGCCTTCCTAAAAATAAGCAAGTACATTGGTAGGATTTTTACTGCCAATGTACATACATGTCTGTTGCTCTGTTGTCATTACAATGATAATCTATTTCAACAAAAACAGACATAATGCATTTATTTTGTTATTTTGACATATACTGTAAAATCTCACATACAATGTGTTTTTTGTTTGTAGGACACGTTTTTTTAGAGGGTGCATATTTTACAAACATACAAAATAACATGCCTTCAATTTTCCTAAATTAAGCAACATATGATATATGAGTCTGTATGATACCTGGCATTTTACGTTACTTCACAAGTAGGGTCACAATTACTGGCTGGCAAGTACACACTGTATATAGTATATGGACATTTAATAATGCTTTATTATTCAGATGTTTATTACTCAGGTTGCAAAATATTCATTTTCAGGTCTCATTTTATACAACAATGTTGTAAAAATATTAACTTTACTTTATATTTGTATTTTCTTTCAAATGTGTTCATTTAACCCTTTACTCTAGCTCTTGACTGTTCAGTGGACCAGTATTTATGGCACGATTAAGTGCTCTGCTGCCTAAAGCAGTCGTTCTTTATTGTATCATGTAGGAGAAAGTCGCCGTAGATGTCTAACATTTGACTTTTAGTCTCTTTTCTTAAACACGTCGCTGCTCAACAAATGTAACCAGAATTATTTTCTTGTAAATTCATCCTTTTTTTATTCTTTGTTGTTATTATTTTTCCACTGGAAGGATGCCGAAAGTAATCTATACATATTTTTTTATTGTAGCTCCAAAAGAAGGCTCACTACTTGAAACTAAACCTCTTCTTAGTACAGCAGTGCCACAGTATGAACATGGTAAAACTGATAATTGCTTTATTACAAGAAGAAGGCATGCTGTGCTAGCAGAATCCAACGTCTAACAACCGTTATTGTTATCTATTCTACTTTATCTCAGGCAGCACAGAACCTATTCCTGAAATAATAAAAACAGATGCATCTCACACCACTGATCAAGAAAAAATACATTTAGGTAATTCAAATAATCCCTGAGATTAGCTAAATCAATGCATGTAACATGCTGTTAGTGTGTTAGTCTGGCTGGTACGTCTGTGCTCTGAAATGCTTATAATGCCCACATTAGTAATACTATAAATTAGTGTAAATGTGCCATATATGCCCCAAAGTTTATTATATTTTTCTTTACCTTCCATATGCAAGTAGCCATGGAGGGCCGTGTGACCAAACAATTAAATATCTAGACACTTGTCTCATTCGTTGCAATTTACAAATACTAGTACGTAATAGATCTGCTTCTCAGAAGTGGCTTTGGGCATTCATTTTTTAAAGGACTAGATTTTAATTTTAGAGATTTTGAATAGATAATGAATTGCCGGGAAAGTTTTTTTTATTTTTTCCCACACCCCTTTTCATAGGCTTTTTATTAACATGTTGCTGTAGGATAACCATAAATAAGAGTCACAGATTGGTCATCACAAGTCTTTAATTGCAGCTTCCAGCGGTAAGACCTCTGCTCAAACGTATACCGCAGCCCACAAGCCAGTCACAGAGACCACAGTTGGTAATACTATTGCCTTTTTAATATTGTATTTTTGTTATTTAATATAAATAATTAACAGTATCCACTGCTGATTATCTTATCTGAGCAAAATCCATTCAAATATTTGCTAATCTGTGTTTACTTGGCATATTACCCATTTTACAGCGATGG
>VKOC01021300.1:0-28757 GCA_009364415.1 Spea multiplicata | reverse complement strand
GGGGTTATATTACTGTATACAGCGCTGGGGGTTATATTACTGTATACAGCGCTGGGGGTTATATTACTGTATACAGCGCTGGGGGTTATATTACTGTATAGATCGCTGGTGGTTATATTACTGTATGCAGTGCTGGGGGTTATTACATTTATATTACCTTTTTTATAGAATGCTAGCAGGTTTATCCAAGCAGAGTAGAATTTAAAGCTGTCGGCGTCAGGCCGCGTGACGCGGAGAACTTGCTCCTTGACCCGGAGATTGGGGTGATAACCCTGAGACTGAGGGTCAAACGCTGAGGGTTCCCAATCATGGCTGCGTTTAGTGAGGGCAATTTATCCGATCACTGGGCATGAAGACATCGAGACAGCTGATAAAAGGGCAACGAAAGGAAAACGGCAGCTCGCATTATGTATAGATAGAAATATATAAGTCGTAGAACTGGACGCATCGGAAGAGACTTTGCCTTGGCTCAACTAGAGCTTTAGAAACCCTAAGGTCTAAAACATGCAGATGCTCACACTCACTCTAGCACCCACTCACTTACATACACACATTATTCCCCTCTCCTCCTCTGCCTCATAACACTAACCCTAGGCTCACTCCTGACACTCTTACTACATAGACTCTTAACATGCTTACACATGTTAACACCTAATAATCATGCTAATACCGTATAATAACATGTGTTGCCCTTCAGTTTTGCCCTAGCGCACCGCCACGTGCCGCCCCCATCGCATCACTGTCCTTTCCCCTAGACGCCAGGATATGATGTCATATACCGTCGCCACTATGGAGGACTGCGTCGAGTCAGTGATCTCCCTTTTGACCGGTCCATTGGGTAATGGCCTGAGGCTCACTATTATGGCCCTGCAGCCCTGGACCTGGTCGGCCCCCGCCAGAATACATCACTGACACACACACGCACTCTAACGCCATACGTGTATACTCTTACACCAACACCGTACGGTAACACACGGACTGCCACGCCACACGCTTAAGTACACGCTCTCCCGGGTTGGCACACGGAGCAGTAATAAAAAACAAAAATCTGTGAAAAAACTTGATTTATTTGGAAAATCCCAAATATTACGCCCCTCCCCCCCAAAAAACGTACCGTATTATCTGAAACACAAAATATTTCTTTCCGAAGCAGAAACAAAATAACAAACCTGCGTCGCTATCAGCAGGGAGGAAGAAGTTTCACCGCAGGAGCGAGGAACTTCGACTTTCTCATATCACTGTTTAACCCCTTAAGTACCAGATACAGAGTATGGATTCCCAGCCTTCTCAGTAAAAATAAATCTAGTGAAATATGATGTTTTAAGGATATTTTATCGAGCAATGTGTTCATAGGGAAAATATACCCCAAAGAGGGGGCACTTTTGGGGTTGTAGACATTATCCAGAGTTTTTTGGTGGATTGTGTCTTATTTTCGGCTATTTGTGGGGCATTTACAAGAAGAATAATTTATTTACCCCCTTTAATTTATAAAGCCGTTTCCTGCTGTTTCTATACACATTATCGGGGCTCTTAGGGCTGTAGAACCCTGCGATCCCCTCATACCCAGCAAACATTCTGACCTCCTAGAAAAGAGGGGCATCAGAGGGGGAGGAGAGAGGGGCATCAGGTATTTAGGGTCCAAAGAGGGTCTGGATAAACAAAATAGACCTCCTAGAAAAGAGGGGCATCGGGGGAGGAGAGAGGGGTATCAGGCGTTTGGAAGGACTGGCCATAGTAAGTTGGGACATTTGCAACATAGGCTTTCGTATGTAGTGAATGATAAACTGTGTGTCTTGTAATCAGAACGTCATAAAACTCATTGTAGTAGATACCTGGATTGGCATTCCAGACGAAGTAGGTCATGCAAAGCTTGGGATATGCATATAGCTCGTGTAAAGAATTGCTGCGTAAAAGCGATACAGTTTCCATTATCAATAATGCAGAAATGATAAGTAATAATAATACATTTACAGAAAAATAGAACCGAATGAAAATGGATTAAAATTGTATAAAAACGAGTCAGATACTGGTAGGTATTGTGAAGAATAAGCAATCGGGTTCGTGTAAGATAAAAGTGCAGCTATAACTTATGGAAATGATGACCATAGAGCTTGCAATCTACATAAGTACTTGTAGTCGAGGCTGACAGGCGCTTTGAATTCTGACGGATGTTAAGAGGACAGTGAAGGATTTCAGCCTGGTGAATTTTGACACTTAATGACATTTTCTACATATTGTTAGAAAAACGTTTTGTTTTTTTTTATATAATCGGAAGGATAATTACGGGTGCGGGATGTGAGTGACACCTAGTGGCCACATAAATCATCTACCCAGTAACTCTTCTTCGAGCGGCTAATCGGGATCCGAGGCTCGCACAAGGACTTTCACCGGTTTTAATCGCATTAAATATTTTTTTTTCTCATTATTTTATAAATTGAGACTTGACATCTGGCAGAGCGGGCGAATGCCGGGTGTGATGGTGGCCAGTGACTGCACATGCCCGGCGTAAAAGTAGTGCGCGGCCACCGGCATCCAGCCAAATCCTACATTTTGCTGCCTCTTCCGCTAAATAAATGTCTATTAAGGTAATTCTTACATTAGTTACATAAGTTACGTGTGGTTATAAAATTGCACGTTTTTAAAAAAGATGTTTTAAAAAGCTTCATGGTTTCTGTGTATAATCTGTTGATTCAGAAAAAGATAAAAAAATAACACTCAAGGGGACTGTTGTCCAATGTTGTCCCGAGTGGAAAAAACCCCCACCTTTACTCAGATCAATCAGCATTTACCTAAAATAAAGTTAAATTGAACCTTTTTTTATGTATTAACTGAATCTCCCAAAAATCTCTTCTTTTGACGGTAGATTCCCTATCTTTACTGCCCTAACGGTAGGAAAAATATAAAATGATCTCTTTTCCTCTAACCTCAGAGGATGTGCCTGTGTAAAGTTCTATAAGTGAAAAGGTACCCAGGCAGGTTGAGTGTTCTCCTTGGATATTCTTGACTCTTTGGGTTTGGTAATCCAAAGTAAACAAGTCCATCTCGTGTTTGTTTGTTATGCCCAAAATGTTTACTGGGTATTCACGGTGTGGTCATTAAGAGGCGATATTACGTTCTCATCCCATACATCCCATGCATTTAATACGAGATGACATCTTGCTGGCTTTTGTACCAACTTTCTGATACTGAGCACTGCTGGAAGGTCAAACAGGACCCCTAGATGCTTCTACAGAGTCAATTTCCCCCTAATAAGTCATTAACATACTTAGTTTCTTCCCCAAATGCATAATGTTACATTTTTCCACGTTGAACTGTATCTGTTATTTTAAGGTCCAGTCTCTTATTTTGTCTAAAACTCTCAGCAAGGATATAAAATCCATGTCTAATATAATGAATTTATTTTTTTGCATCAAATCCTTATAATATGCAATATGTCTCTGAAGCTGTATGCGCAGTCGCTGGCTGCCCCCCCTCCGCTGCGCATGTGCGTCTGAATAACCCCCTATATAGGAGCCTCATGGATCGACCAATCAGAACGATGGACAGGTTATAACATATGGATTTTCACTTCTTTATAAATCTACCATTTTTTTTATAAGAGAAAACAGTAATGATTCTCCGCTAAACAACATTTATCAGTCTTGGCAAACAACAAAAGAAAAAAAAAAACCACAGTAATATGGATTGTTTTCTTTCACAGTTTATTTCGGTGGAAATGGACGGAAATTTATCTTACTCTGAAGCAAAGTCACCAAACAGCTTTTCCCTAAACTGTTCCATTCTTTCCTGAGCATTTTCAGCGTTTTCTTTTTGCCACTTTATGAATAAACCAGGTATCTATAATACAGAAGGACTACATTAGGACCAGAAATTAGCTACAGCTGGCCATAATCTTCATGGGAAAAGTATTCGGTTTTCCGAGAGCATTAAGGTCTCTTCCCAAAGCAACATAAATTAATCCTGAAGGTTTCAAGTATCAGCTTGTAGTAGCTGGATTGGCAACAAAGAACCAGGACCAGGCTGGCCACTGAGTACACCAGGCAAATGCCAGCACCAGCTCCAAGTTTGTGGCACGTGGCCACCTACTATACGCATCCATACCACAATAATGCTTGCAGCTCATGCCAAAGGGCAGCGGGTGGCCACATACGTGTGATGTATCCATGTATCTATCACCTTGAGGTTCCGTGGCCGTTTTCTACCGCTAGTCCGGTCTTGGCGCCGATCTTATCTATAATATCATCACGGAATGATGTCATCAAGTGGGTCAAGCAGAAACTTCTAAGTAAGTGATGCATTTAGGAAAAGATATGGTTACACTTGGCTCTAGATTGGCCTTAGTTCTAGAGTTTTACACTTTAATAAAATTCCCTTCGGTCTTTACATAAAAAAACAAGGTTACGGGAAGATTTATACGGCCGTTTGGATGTTTGTCCAATATCTTTAATCTGGCCTTTGGATTGTTAATCATCCGGTCATTTACAGCTCCCTGCCCTTACAATACAAATGAACACCGTCCAAGAAAAAAGCTTCTTTACGCCGCTAGGACAGGAAAGACTAATTCCTGGCGGTGCTTCCAGAATGTACTCTGTTACATTATAAGAATCCCATTGACCGATTCCCAAGCCAAACTCCGAGATAGATAGATAATATAATTTATTTTACTCTACTTGCGGACGCCCGCAACAATTTGGGATGAAATCTCTTATTAATATCAGTGGGGGATTTTGGGGGGGGGGAATGGCTGGAGTGGATAAAGATTTAATTAATCCCCCCCCCAGGGAGATGTAGTATTAATTCTGAAGTGATGTGCGCTGGGGTATTAATTAGCTTCATAGGTGGGGTGTCCACCTGCTCAAGTTGTATCTCTGGTATTCAACAAGAGACAAAGTTCTCCAAATCTTCATTGAGTTCTTAAGGTTCTTCCAGACCATAGCATCTATTTTCACTTCCATCTCATCTAGAAGAGTAGAGAAGAGGAGGTCGAGGGTGGAAAGCGTATTGAGGTCCTCATGGTTTCCGGTGGGGAATAAAGCAAGACCTCTGCTTGAGTAGACATGTCTTCTTGTTGACCACCATTGTTCACATCAGCATGAAAAGAGAAGAAAGAACACAGAGAAAGCTTTACTCGTCCTTAAATGAGGACCCCGAGGTTCTCCTAATCTGTGGACTGGTAGCCCCCTGGAAATTGGGACCTAGTCACCCCGAGATGACCAGGACAGTAACAGCACCGCCTTAAAGCTATCTAACCCTAGAGCTAATGAATAGGACATAATAATATACATTTTTAATTCAACTGACATATTTCAGTCAAAGGATTAATGCATATTTCAACCCAACCTAAATCATTATTTGGCCAATGAATAATAAAGACAGATGCTGAAAATGTAAAGATTCTGTCTTCTCCATCTTCCTTCCGTGAATCAGGATTATCCTACATCGGAATTCCGTGACTTTCAATGACTCCCCCCCCCAAAAAAAAGAAAAGCATCCGATGCCGCTTTGGTGTCCCGTGAAACCAGGGTCTCCGTTCGGTTCCACGGCTTCATTTAATTAAAGTTATTAATTAAAGTTAATTAAAATTTAATTAACTCGTTTTAGTTTTAGCAAGTGGTTTTCACTCCAGCTCATCAAGTAATAATTTAACCCACTACAAAATGATTAAGTAATTGTAGAGTAACTTTACACCATCAGAAGCCATTGTGGAGTATTGTATCAAGACGAGAAGGAGAATGCCCCTTAGCTGTCAAGGATATCAAGAAGGATATAGATATTTTACTGAAAGGGTAGTGGATGCACAGAATAGCCTTCCGGCAGATGTGGTAGAGGTTAATACATTGAAAGCAGTTAAGCAAGCATAAGATAAGCATAAAGCTAAGCTAGATATAAGGCTAGAATGGTTCGTATCTGCCGCCATTTTCTATGTTTCTATACCAAAGGTCTTTAAACCAGGAAAAATGGACAGACTAGACGAGCTAAATGGGTCTGCCAGCAACAGTTATCTCAAGAGAATGGAGAAAGAATAATTTGACTGAAAGCTTTTATTAACTGGGCAGCCCAATGGGAAAGAGATCAGAATGGAGGGTCTACCAACTACCAAGAGGGGCAGTCCCAATTTGGATTCAAAGCTCACGGTCATTCTTAAAAACGTGAGCCAGACAGATATTTAGGGCAGAGTTTCACAGCCTGTGGTACCCTCTATAATTTAAGAGAAATATACATGAGAAGCTATATCGTTCTACCGGAAGACATAGTCTTTACTCGAATGAGATACCTTCTATTGGGCCGACATGGTAAAGGTGTAGAGTGTGACCTCAGAAGGCCAGTCTTCATCTTTCCCGGTGTTTGTCTAATGAAAGATAGAACCTTCGAGTAAAGACGGGATTGAGGGTCTCCTACGAACACTCAATGGGCCACCACAAGCTTGTGTGGTAGGTGGACATTAATCGGTCCTTGGTCTCTAAGACAAGACCAAGAACTGATTAAGGCTTGAGTCAGTACAGCAGGAGAAACAGGCGACTAGACGGGGGCCGAATGGGGCCGATCTGACGGCCGGTTCTATCTCATCATTAGTGGACTCCTAAGAATGTCCAATTTGCTTTACCTCTTGCTCTGCGGTTGAAGCCATTAGCGCGAGGAGTCCCCACCGCGTACTGATCTTTTCGGACGGCAGCAGCTTCATTGATATGACTGCACTTTAGCCGTGCCTGGACGGTGGCAACAAAAAGGAGTTTGTAAAGCTGAACTTTCTTCTTTGGTTCATAGAACGTTCCTCAGTAGCTGGAATTAGTCTGAACGATATGCAAAAAGCCATCTAATGTTCAATATCATTACCGGTGCAATTAGTCTCAGACGCTAGGAGTTAGTGGGGCCTGACATAATGCTAGGTAACGTAGTTACACAGTAACTCGGAGACAAAAGGGACTCGCGCTTCATTGAGTTTGTCCATCCCAGCCGAGGTGCTTGGTATTCATCTTCTGTGTGTCTGTGTGTCTGTGTGTATATGTGTGTGTGTATATGTGTGTGTGTGTATATGTGTGTGTGTCTGTGTGTGTTAGTGTGTGTGTCTGTGTGTGTGTATATGTGTGTGTGTCTGTTGTGTAGTGTCTGTGTGTGTGTGTGTGTGTGTTGTTGTGTGTGTGTGTGTGTCTGTGGTGTGTGGTGTGTGTGTGTGTCTGTGTGTGTCTGGGTGTGTCTGGTGTGTGTATATGTGTGTGTATATGTGTGTGTGTCTGTGTGTGTCTGTGTGTGTCTGTGTGTGTGTGTATTGCAGTATGAGCATTAAAGAAATCGCAAAATATCCATGCCAGTATCCCCGTATTAGACACTTTTCTTTTAAAATGCATTTTTTGCTTAGATAGAGAGCATTGCATATTATATATATATGAATAAAAATGTGTATTTTAGTGTAAGGTACGTTCATGAAAGTTACTGAACTGTTCAATTTTGGATGCCTTAAAAATATTAATTTTGTTTCTTTAAGCTCTTGCCTATATCTGGGAATTCTCACCCCTGAGTCTCCTGTTTTTTTACCGGATGGGCGGATTCTCCCTCACTGTATTAGCCTCTACCACATCTACTGGGAGCCTGTTCCACTTATCTACCACCCTCTCATTAAAATAAAATGTCCTTAGATTCCACCTAAGCCTCTGACCCTCCAATTTTAGACTTTTACTATCATTTCTCCAATTAATAATTCATTTTTTGTTCTTTTTTTCTTTTGTTTGTTCTATTTTCATGCTCTCGTTCTTTTACCAATACCAGCAAGTGGCCAAGTTCCTATGCACTTGGCACCGATCCCTGGGTGCTCTAGAACCTAATTGGAAGCTGCTGTCCATCGAGCAAATCTGGCTTTCTGGGTACAATAAACATGGGAGAGCAATGAAATGAATGTTAACCCTTTAGGCACCAAAACGGTATAAAAACATATACAAACCTCATTACTAGGGGTTAAAATATTCCCTTGCTGGCTTTTGGCTTGGCTTTTTCCCCATGTACTTCCCCATTGCGCTTTTTACTAACACATAAAAACATGCTGAAAAATTAGAAAAGGAAATAACCCCAAAAACAACATCTTTCAATAATAATAAAATGTTCAATCTTCCTTGATCCAGTTTATTAATCCACCTTGAAATCATTTAAATGTAAAGTAAGCATAGCGCGCTCCGTGATGTCACACTGACTCAGCAGAGACAATCGAGTAAATGCGCCAGTATGACATCATCATTAACCCCTAGAGCGCCTAACAGACAAATACATAACATAGCCTTCAGCTTTGTCCATTTGTTCGTCTTTCCATCCATCAATCGGCAGATACATCAGGAAACAAAACACAGGTTTGTTTTCTTGATTTTATCCCCAAAAAATTTGCAAAATAATAAATGCCCTGAATTATATTTATATCCTACTTCTTATAGCTCAGTGCACTCAACATTTGTAACTTATTTAAAGATTAAAATAAGATAAATAAATAAATAAATATATATGAGGGGCAATCTCAATTTGCTGTTCTCGGGATTATTCCTCCTCGTTAGATTATTTCTTATCTCCCTATACATAGAAACAACCATAAATAATTCACACTAAAACCGGGATATCTAAATAAAACAGGGGGTTAACCAAGAGTATCAAGCAATTTGCTTTTCTTTTTTTGTGTTTTTCCGTTTTTTCCCCCCATTGTTGTTTTCCTCCACCGCTTTTTTTTTTCACATCAGGCTTAAGTTAATTCATGGCGACAACGTGTAATTCTCCAAAACTGCCCGGCGCGGTCATTCCAGCCTGCGCGTTGTGAATTATGCAATAAGTAATCTCCTTAATTAAAACAAATTGCGTTTACTGTATCAGTCTTGGCCATAAATCGCTCCCTAGGGCCTCTCTTTAAGGTCTCGCGATGCTCTGTTCTTGAGCTATGCTGACAGCGGACTCCCATTACCAAAAACACCGCTAGACTTCCAGAATCTTTTTACATTTAAATTCCAGTCCGGGTCCCACTAATGGCCTGGATATCTTTTAGCGCGTTTATGTTGATAGAATATGAGTATCATGATGTTCGGGGATGATAGATAACCCCGCGTACCATCTCTTCTTGTTTGCCTTTCCTCTAAAACATGGTAAAATACTCCACAAAAACAAAAATGTGCTGTTTATTAGCTTTCCTCCTCCAGATATGATTTCTGGAGAGGTCAAAATGTATTTTATATTATTTTTTTTTTATATTTTTAAAGTTGGTGTCATCGTCAGGAGCAATTTCCATGTTAAAATTCCCTCCCTGTATTAACCTCCACCACTTCTACTGGGAGGCTTTTCCACTTATCTACCACAGTCTTAGTACACTAAAACTTCCATCTAAGCCACATTCTTGTTGATCTTTGGGTGCGCTCTTCTGTGCCATCATTGAACGTCGCCTGCCCCAAGCATTTGCTTGCACTTGACCGCGAAAGTCTGCCTGCCCTGACCTTCTGCTTGTGCTTTGCCTTTGATTATCCTCCCTGACATTATGGTCTGTATTTGGATTCTGGGTTAGGTTTGCCTTAGGTTCTTATTAACAGAAAAGCCCCAGAAGTTTTCAAGGTCAAACTATCTGGATGCGGCTGAAGATCTTCTTTCAGGGTCTTCCTTAGTTGTCTCAGACCGAGGCTTCATCTATGAGACGTCGATGTTCCGCCGCTTGCATAGAAACTATTTTTGGATTGTTGAGTCCCCTAGTGATGGTCGTTCCGCTACAATGTCCTTTGACATTCTAATGTTGAGATTGGCCTCGTGTGTTAGTCGAGGTTCTGTGATCACACAAACTTCTGTCCACATTACAGAAGGGATGGAGAAAAGGAGAATCACATCTTACAGCAACGCTGCCCCATCATGCCGCGTTCCGTCAGAAGTCATCACGTGTTTACACGATGCATGTTCGGTTCCGTCCTTGGCGTAATATCCAGCCGACTCCGAGAACATTGTGTGTCAAGGACCATCCTGTATGCACAGCAGAACTGTTATTCAGCCTCACTGACATCATGGACCGTCAGGGGAGATCTCCATCTCAAGCAGACGATTTGGGTCATCTTGCATTGAATTATCTGCGTTCTTGATTTTCGTGGGCTGTCGTAAATCATTTTGTAACTTTGTAACTTTTCCCGTCGTTATTCCGCCAAGTCTAAGATGACATCGTCCTGGCCGAGACAGATCATGGACATCAATGGTCGACCATCCATATGGGCCACGCCTGCTAAGCATTGGTACGAGTTATTGTCGTTTTGGGTTTAGTAAATTAGCATTCAGATTCACAAAACAGGAAGTTTACCGGACGGCGTCCCGACGGATCCGTCAACTTCCAGACTCCAATCTGAAGCATGAAAGTCCAACCGAGTGAGCTTCTCCAACGTGAGGCACAGAGATAGATTCCTGTAACTAGACAGGTATCTTTGCTGTCTCCGTGGGTGTTGTTCCTCTCTTTGGCGAGCATCGTACTCCAGGAGCAAAGAGGTTAATTACTATGAGTGCCTAGAGAAGCCATTACCCCCCACACCCCCGGCCATTTTTCAGCAATATAGTTAGTTTAATGATATTTCATTTGGTCGTTTACTCGGCACGAACAGGCAGTTCCGAGCCACTCGTAGACCGTTTGTTAGTGAAAGATATTCCAAATATTGATAATGTGATATTATGAATATGTAATCTACTGATACATCAAAATAATGGCGCAGGGAAGCACATAAAATGTATTAGATATACCCTCTCCAAAGTGATTATACTTTCAGCTCCGCTAACAAAACTATTGATCCTTAACTCGGATCATATCGTTAAGTCCGTGTCCCGCGGCTGAAGATCTGGGGGTGGGTACTATGTCACATTGTATCAAAAGGAACCTTACATACATTTTGGGTTGCCTTAAAGGAACAAGTAACCCCCCCCCGGGGTAAATTCCCCATGTACATACATGAAAAGGACTTCAATTGTTTTACTGCTATTGATTGGCTGATTACAAAGGGCTTTGGGCTTAAAACTCTATGGACAGATGATCTGTGGCCTTAGCAACTGTGGGCTACTACTCTCAGAACCCTCAGCCATGAAAGCCAGGTGTGGTGGTCATTAGCTAATCATCCTCCGCTATGATTGTGGGATCAGCCAATCACGTGTCTTGTGCCCGTGGCACTTCCTTCGCTACATCGAGCTTGCTACATTTATTGAGCCTGGAAACACGTTGAAGTCGAATCGCAACAAAGCCTTTAAAGTTCTTACTCGAAAGGACGTCGTCTACGGGATCCACCAGAGCTCCGTCTTTAATAATTAAGCGGGACGTTGGCACAAAGGACCCGAGACATTTGTTTCTTAGCAAACTTCTCCATCTCTGCTAGGAGTGAAAAGTGACCTCCATGGGGAGGAGAACACTCAGCTTTTCCAAACTGCCCTCCTGTCAGCCATCGCCCTTAGAGGGCCGGAAGGCTTTTATGTGACATAAGGAAGTTTTACGTTACGGAGAGGGTGGTGGATAAGTGGAACAGACAAGACCAACGACTGATTAAGGATTAACTCTTTACAGCATGGAACAAATAGACGGGGGCCAAATGGGGCCGATCCGCTGGCGGGTTCTACGTTTCCATGGATGTATCAGCCTTCAGAACAAAAAAAAAGTATTAAAAAGTCTACGTTTGAATAATATTTTAGGGTGAAACACAATACGTCGGCGTTGAGAGTTAATAAAGGATCTGCAGGTGAAATGAAATAAAGGAGGTTTTCCTAAACTTACCAAAAATACCCCTAGGCGGAAAAAAGGGGCATAAAAAACTCCCATAATGCCCCATTTCAATACATATGACTTAAACCCCCCTTCTTAGCCATTACAGCATAATTACCACTTTTTATTCCCCCCCTCGGTGTGAATAACGTACGGATAATATACTGAGATTTGATTGGCCGGCACTGGTATCGGCAGCCAGGAATAATAAGGATTTAATTGGCCCGTCTTTGTTGTGCGCCGTGTCAAAGCGCAGGCCAGTAATTGCGATAATCAAAACTCTTTCAGAGCCTCGCTATGCCCGTGACCCCCGATCGCCTACCATCAAACCCATCTTATCCGCCGCGCACAACCATCCGAGCCGCCGCTGATTAAAAATAAGAGCGCCGCTTCTTCATTTTTTTTAATTTTTTTTTTTTGCCGTCTCAGCTCTGAGAGCTAATTTCGGCCTCACACATCAGAAATTATAGAAAATAACTTTGTAACCGGGCGGTAGAGAGAAAGAGAGAGAGAGAAAAAAAAGAGAAAGAGAGGGAGAGATAATTGATTCTCCGGGACTGCCGAGCGGAGGAGTGCGAATTGCGTCTCCATTAAAAATCCCGCCAGCGAGACATTGTGTCAGGCCTACAGAAAATGTTATTTACAGGTAAAAAAATATAGAAAACATGCACTTTTTATTTTTTCTATGCACTTTATAGTCTTTTTGTTTTCAGAGAGGGCGGTAGATAAGTGGAACAGCCTCCCAGCAGAAGTGGTAGAGGGTAATACAGTGAGGGAATGTAAACATGCGCGGGATAGACATACGGCTCCTGAATCTAAGACGAGACCAACGACTGATTAAGGTTTGAGTCGTTACAGCAGGAGAAACGGGCGACTAGACGGTCTTTACTGGTTTATATAGCGCCATCATATTCCATAGTGCTGTCCAATGAGATGTTGAACGAGATACAAAAATCTGCTATCTAATCACGTGTCCAGATCCACTTGATCTAACTTCATGGCTTTGCTTTAGGAGAACCTTTACATTGAGGTCGATGGGAGGCGGAGATGTTTATGACCCGCCCCTAATTTTGTTTTATTTGCATGCGTTCTATTAATTTGCATGTTGCTTAAATGCAACTTAAAAGAATAAGAAAAAAAAATGGTTAAAAAATCCTATTTTTTAATATGAGTATAACATGGATGTTTCTGTCCCTGAAAATGTTTGCGTTCTGAAAAGGGTTAAAGAAGACCAAATCAGGTGTTAACCGGCGCGTCTTATAAATAAAGTTGTAATTATTCCGGTGTCGCGGCTCATTCGTTCCTTTGTCTAATTGGCGTTTGGCAAAACGTTGCACGCTCCCTCGGTGCGCCTCTCGGCCCCGGCAGGAATCACCTGTGCATGCGCAGCGTGCGCTTCGCTGTATCCGCTCTGACAGACGTCGGCATGCATCTCGCTGCTGCTGCGCAGGAAGATCAGTGCACGGCGGCGTCACGTTCTCTGCTGCCCTTGGGGTAAACCGGCAGGGGCTCTGCTAATCATTTGTGACCCAGCGAGATGGTCGGGGGCCGGGGGGGCCACGGCGCGTTATCCTCACAAACACTGAGCAGCCGGATCTGTTGGGACAAAGCAGAAGGCGAAGGCATCCTTCTGTTTAATATGGCGGATTCACTCGGGGTCAAGTTAAATAGTCAATGGTGGACACTTTTAGTTCCAGGGGGTGGGGGTATTTGCGTAACTGAGTGGGGTATTTAGAAGAACATTAATGGGGTTTATTTGCCCCGTTCCCTGCTGTTTCTATACACATTATCGGGGCTTTTAGGCCTCACACACTACCGCTCGCTTAAAAGTTTGGGGTGATAAAGGCCCATTGGGACACAGGAGTGATGGGAGTGATAAAAGGCCATTGCAACACAGGAGTGCATGGGCAGTGATTAAGCACATTTTGAACACAGAGTGATGTGAGTGATAAAGGCCATGTGGACACAAGGAGTGATGCGGATGATATAAGTACATTAGGAACACAGAGTGATGGGTATGAAAAGGCCATTGGAACAACAGTGAAGATGTATTGGGAGTGATTAATAAGCCGTCGTGACCTGGTTTCTGATTCAGTTTCATGTTATTTAATGGGCACAATCTGCATTTCTTTCAAAAAAGGGAATTTCTGATTACCCCAAACATGTTGAACGGATGTTGTATCTGCTGTAGCCGAGGAACATTACCGGTTAGCCAAATTTACTAGATTTTTCCGCACAAGTAAGCCGTCGTAACCCCATTATGCGATTTCAGGCTCCCTCCAGCAAAAATTTCTTTCTTTTTTTTCATGATTCATTGTTACTTTTTGTTTTTTTCCCCAGACGCGGCTTTTTAGCGGCCCCGACACCCCGTGGCTTTCCTATAATTAAATTAGGGGGCATCGGAAGCCGTTTGCTTCAAACCGAGAAAACAAAAAAATAAGATGTCTTTAAGGAGAAACAGAACCCCCGATAATTGGGTTACGGAGACCCTCTGGATACAGCGTCCTCTGCTGCCGAAGTGTCCGTTCCCGATATTCCTCCATATCTCACCCGGCTGCGTTATTATCGCTTCTTACCCCGGGGCAAATAGTCTCATCGCCGATTCCCTCGCTCTCTCTTAAGACACTTTGTTTGTGTGACTTTACTAAAATAGATTCTGACGGAAGGAGGAGAGGGCCTTGGTATTCCCGTTATATTAAATATTTGGTGAAGTAGCCCAATGAGGTCTCTGTTGAAGAATTACAAGATTACGCCCCACCCCAATCACGGAGATCAACAGGCTGACATTGGGGTCTTCGGACACACGAATACAACAGATACCAAAATACTAGACTTGGGCGCCGGCGAAGGCTTTGTTGTCAATATACGTTCTTCCTATTCTTTTTTTCCCTTCGTCTTCTGCCGGTTGCCATGGAAATGCCGTGAAACGGTGATGAAATCAGTGAACGCGTAGAAGAAGTTGAATAGGGAAGTTGAGACCAGCTTTACATACTTGCCTATCATTTGCAGCTTACCTACAACTTGAATTTGATGGGACAGGGCTGGAAAAGAATAAACAAACAGGACTGTCCCGGGAAATGCAGGACTGTTGGCAGGTATGCGGATGGAAGAAAGTGGGTCAAAAACTCTGAATAAGACAAGGTTAAGGATAGTAATAGTGCATCGCTTTGGTTAAAAACCTATTATTATTATTATTATTATCTTAATTTAATGCGACATTTTTTACCATCAGCAAAGCCAGAAAGACTCCGTCCCGGAGCGCAGGTGGTAGCGCCAAAAAAAAAAAAAAAAAAGACGGGTAATATTTTCCTTTTTTTCCGCCCATAAGCGTCTTCAAACGCCGTTACCGCATTGTATTGGCGGCTTCTATGCTGCAGGTGATATTTTTTTTTCCTGTTTTGACATCAAAAGTTTCATTTCTTGAAGTGGCGGAGAGCAATGCCCCCTCCAGCACAAAAATAATTAGCTGTTTCGAGGGGTTTTTATTTTGCTTTTTCATGTTTTTTTTCTTCCAGTCTCTATTTTTTTTTTTCTTTTCTTGTTTTTTTTTTTCACCCCGTGGTGTTTGGTAAATAGCCCGGCGTACCTCCCTTTGTAGTCTTTTTCTACACAGCTGGCGTTCTATAGAGAGATTGCCAAATACAACAAAGGGAGCGCATGACGGCCGCTACCTTATAAGCCCCTTAAACCTCGGACGCCGTCGCTTTGAGAAACAAAAAGGGGGGGGCGGACCCCCCCCACAGATTTGACTCGGCTATTAATTTAAATCCGAGCCCCAGAAGAAGCCGATGAACTGTAATTTACGAGCTGTCAGAGGCTGAGAAATTCCTTTTGACACTCTGTACTTTCGGATATTAGCGGCTTTCCTGCAGGGCGCCGGAGAAATGCGACGGAAAAAAAAGCCGCGGCGCGGAGGGTCGGGGGGAGGAGCCGCAATTATATTTTCACTTTGGAACCTTCTATTTTCACAATTTCATCATTTCGCCCCGCTCGCCCCCGACTGCCTGATCAGTTTGCGGGGGGGGGGTCGGTGGGAGGGTCACCCCGTGTTCGATTGCGCGCTCCTGACAATAAGCCGGATAAAAATAAAAAAAAATATTAAAAAAAAAAAGAAACTTGCGGTTTTACAGGCTGTGATCTCGGTTTGAAAGCAATTACCCTTCTGACGCCTGAATCCTTTTCCTCTTCGATGTAAAGAAGGTTGCAGAAGCGCATTAACCCTTAACTGGCCGCAGGATGAATTCGGCATATTTCTGACGATGGAGATGATGGTAGATAAGTGGAACAGCCTCCCAGCAGAAGTGGTAGAGGGTAATACAGTGAGGGGATTAAACATGCATGGGATAGACATACGGCTCCTGAATCTAAGACAAGACCGACGACTGATTAAGGTTTGAGTCTTTACAGCAGGAGAAACGGGCAGACTAGACGGGGCCGACGGGGGCCGATCTGCTGGCGGGTTCTATGTTTCTTTGCAAGGAATGAAGGCGGCCTCCTCTGGGATCCCTGCCGCGGTTAATGAATCCATGATCATGCTTCAGTCTGTGGGATGATATTGTATCGTTCTCCGTGCGTCTGTTATTAATGTATGTGACATTTGTATATAGAAGTTATAACCATTGGTCGTTGGCCTCATCCTAGAAGCCGTACGTCTATCCCATGCGTGTTTAATACCCTCACTGTATTACCCTCCACCACTGCTGCTGGGAGGCTGTTCCACTTATCTAGCACCCTCTCAGCAAAACCTCTTTACAGTACATCAGCAATGTGCCTGTGAAGCTATAATCATGATACAGACCCTCTAATGTAGCAGCTTCATGCTTCGGCATTCGGAGGGTTAAGGTCGTGTAACAAGCAGCCGTAGAATCAGAACAATCAGTGGCCAAAAGCGCCGTTCAAAGGCAATAAGAAATGAGAGGGAACGGCGCGCAGGTTCATTTACATCCGCCTCAGGGGTGCAGTAAGGTACCAAGAGCTGCACCAAGTGCTACTGAGTGAGTTTAGAAACCGGAGAACTGTTTTAATGAACCATTTCATCGCAGGCCCTGGAGTGCCCTTTCTCTGCTATTACTCTGTGAAAAATCGCCACGCCGTCCGGCTGACGGCCGCCAGGAATAGATGCATTCGTTAGAGCGGGGCCGGAACAACAGATTTCTGGTTTTATTCCACCGACTATCATCGAGTTCCATCCTTTTTTTTTTTTTTTTTGGTTTGCTCTTAGAGAGGGGTGGGGTGAATTTGAGCATTGGCAATTATCTATAGGGAGGGTGGTAGATAAGTGGAACCGCCTCCCAGCAGAAGTGGTAGAGGTAATACAGTGGGGGTATTAAACATGCATGGGATCGGCATATGTCCTTTTTGGTGAAATTAAGGGAAACTGTCACATCTGAAATACTATTTACCATTTCTGTTATTATTATCTCTATTATTTAATGTAATTTTTGTTTTTTAATTATTAATATTTTCTAGCTCTGACACCCATCAAAGGCACAGCCAGAGCATTTCATGCAAATTCCCCTCTGTTTCCAATGATCCCTCAATGCAGGCGACACTCCCGTCAGCCCAAGCAGGAAGTTGTAAGCCGCTTCCTGTTCTCTCCCTGCGTCAGCCCAAGCAGGAAGTTGTAAGCCGTTTCCTGTTCTCTCCCTGCGTCAGCTCAAGCAGGAAGTTGTAAGCAGCTTCCTGTTCTCTCCCTGTGTCAGCCCAAGCAGGAAGTTGTAAGCCACTTCCTGTTCTCTCCCTGTGTCAGCCCAAGCAGGAAGTTGTAAGCTGCTTCCTGTTCTCTCCCTGCATTGTTTTAGCGGACAGCGCGTGAGCCTCTAGCGCTAGGGATTGTTTCCAGCCGAGCAGGTCCCTCCGTAACGCTATTACCACAGATATCTCGGGCGAGGGGGCGTTTTAAACCATGTGACGGGGCAGCAAGATGGCAGCCCGCTCATAGATTTTTTTTTTTTTTTAAATGTAGATAAACAGAAATGTATCAGTTTCCCCTTTAAGATTTTTTCTGAATGGTTTTCAGCAGGATGCGGGCCGCGGCTGATGCACCGCGTGGAAAGCCAGGGGCCGGATGCCAGGACTTGAAATCCTTGAATTTTAAGTCCCCCACGTTCTTCAGAAGGCATGACTAGGAGTAATAATCAGACATTACGGGCCGTAACTATGTTACAATGACTTCGGAGATCTTTCACGTCCCCGCGGTGATCTCTACGCGCGGCTTCTGTCTTCGAGAAAATTGTCCAGAGAAAAGCCGAAATAGCGTTACTTTATTCAAGATCACGCCTCAGAACAATAAAAAAAAAATATATATATTTCTCTAGAACTAACAGCAAAGAACCGGCAATGAAATCTGACAGTGTAGCCTCATCGAAATCTATATCATGCTATACTGGAAGCTGATTGGATGAACAAATCCACCATGATAGCGTGAAAACTGGGGCAGCGTGAGGGGTGTCTTTATCATGCTGCATGCCTGTGGTTATTCAGGACCTTTTTCATCTTCTCTAATGTGGGGTTAAAGGCAGGAAACATGAAACAAAGATAAAAGTCATAGATTTTCAAAAAACATGTAAAATATCTATAAAAAATAAACGATATTAGCAATAGGCTCATCTAGTCTACCATTTTACCTGCTGTAAAGATTCAGGAGCCGTGTCCCTATGCCGTATATGTCTAAATTCCCTCACTGTATTACCCTCTACCACTTCTGCTGGAAGGTTGTTCTTCTTATCTACCACCCACTCAAAAAAAAACTTCCTTACATTAATAAAAAACACCAACTTATTATCCTGTCGAGATTTATTGGGGGTTTCCACCGAGTTAAACTCAAAGGCTGTTGAGTTGGTCGCCGACCGACATGAAGTTCATTTTGTGAGTTGGTGGATTGAGCCTCTCAGGCGAATTATCAGAGTTGAGTCAGTTGAGTCATCGATCGGGTTGATAGGGTCGTCAGTCCTGTTAAATTTAATGAAGTCAAATTGCTTCCTCTTAAAAGTCTAATTTTTAATAAAGTTTTGACTTTAGTTGAATTCCGTCGACAGACACAATTACAATATTTGGAACAACTTTTTCGAGTTGGTCCACCAGTTTCCTTGAACTGTGGTCGAGACAGTTGGGTTCACAGTTGGGTTCACTGTAGTGAGAATGACACGTTCCTCGGTTTCAGCCGACTCTGTCAAGCTCGAACATTGTGATTCGACCCCAAACAGATGATTATCACACATATATATAGCAGCTGGCAGCGAGAAATCCGTGTTTGTTCATTTTATAGATTTATTTTTTAGCTTGATAAAAAAATATTTTCTTTAAAAATATTTTTTTAATTGAAAAAAAAAAAGAAAAAAATGTCTGCAATGTCATTTAATTTAAATATTCATGTTCCAAAATCACATAAAATAACCCATGCTCTAGAAAATAAAAATGTGTTCTTTTTGTTAAGAAATTGAATTTTGAAGAATTGGCAAACTGTTGACGAATCCCATTTAATCACATAATTTTAATATCGAAATTGCAGAAAACTGACGTAGGGTGAGAATTCCTGAAATAACAAATTTTCATTTGACCTGAAAAAGCGACTTTCCGAGGATAAATTGTGTCTATTCTATAAGTGAATTAAGCGTTTTCTGTGGATAATATTCGCAGTATTCACAATGACATTATAACATTTTTTTTTATTCCAATATGGCACTTTTTGGCCATCTGGTAAATATTTTAAACATGTATTAGATATGTGTTGTAGATTAGAAAAATATATATATATTAAATAATAAAAGAAAAATTAAATAATAATATAATAATTACATAATAATAATTAATAATAAGAATAATAAAATATTAAATACAGTAAAATTCCAAGGTTCTTCTCAGTTCAGGGACAACCATTCTCTACCATTATGCTATGAGAGCTTTGGGCCTCCTGAACTACAAATCCTGTGATGCTCAGGCAGCCATGAAAATAGAATGCAGAGTAGCTGGGGGTCCTTAAAGGCCAGGCTTAGTAAGTATATATATATATATATATATATATATATATATATATATATAATGTGTATACATTGCTGATCATGCTCTCTATATTAGCAGGCAGACATTAGAAGCCATTTATCACATGGATGGGGCGCTTTCCATTCTGTCATTTCTGGGCCGTCTGCTCCGAGAAGAACCAATTACTGATTTATTTTAGCTAATTGTAGATTAGTTAATTATCTCCCCTACCTCCGCAAAATTGTATTTCGCTCTCCAGAAGGGTGGGTTTCGCCGATCTCCGTAGGAATCGGGATTATATCATGATTATCATTAACACTGGGATTCGGTAGGGTGAATATTCCGAAAAAATGCTTTTTTAATGGAGCTCATGCTGTACTTTTTTTTTTTTGGAAGTGCAAGCCTTGGTAGGTTTCTTGTGCGAGAATGGATTGGTTGGCTTCTGCATAATCTATGTTAATTTTTTTTTAAAATATCTCACCTACTGACTTATTCATTATGCAGGACCAACTCAGGGCTTCATGATGCATAATGATGCCATTCCAACTCACTGTTTAGTGAATAATTCCTATAGAGTTTGATGGTAGATGAGATTCCTTTCAACAACATTCAATCTGGGACTTCAGTGCTTCTGTCTCCATTACGTACGGCGTGTTAAAGGGTAGCTTTATTACGCAGAATGTCCCAGAAATCCAAATCATTATCTTTGTGCATTAGAGTGCTGTATACAAAAATACCCCCCCCAGCCCTGTATACAGTAATATAACCCCCAGCGCTGTATACAGTAATATAACATCCAGCGCTGTATACAGTAATATCCAGCGCTGTATACAGTAATATAAATGTATACAGTAATATAACCCCCAGCGCTGTATACAGTAATATAACCCCCAGCGCTGTATACAGTAATATAACCCCCAGCGCTGTATGCAGTAATAACCCATGAGCATTGTATACAGTAATATAACCCCCCAGCGCTGTATACAGTAATATAACCCGCCCCCAGCGATGTATACAGTAATGGCGGTCATTTTATCTCCAAACCTGGGGGCACCGTTGCTGTCAGTCATGTGATATTTTGGGTGAGTTTTCCGTTTTAAACACCACACTGAGCTGATGCTTTATGGCGATGCTAATGAAGTCCGTTCCTCCATAGACTTTCATTAATCAGAGAGTGCAGCTGGGTGATTAAGACTGAGCCATTCTATTGTTTCCCACAGGCAATATGATAAGGAGTCGGGGTGTTTAGTAAATCGGGCTCAGATAACAGAGCGAGAACAAATGGCTGATATGCAGCCGCCTGAAAACTTTATATTATGGGGCAAAACTACAACTGGGGTAAAAAATAAAACTAGGAATAAAGCAATGCGGTGGGATTACCCCTTTAATGCTTTGCTGGAACAGACAGGATGTTATATCTGAGTGTCCCTCGCTTTTGGTGACCATTCAAGTTTTCCCGCTGTGTATGGCTCCCCTGCAGGGTGCATGCGCGGGGTATAGTTGTCTCTGCTCCTATAGATAAGTTGATGACATCAGCCTGTGAATAGATGATGTCACACACCTTGTTATTAGTAAACCTCTGACCTCTGTGTTTGAAGGGTCGTATCAGCCGCTGGTCTCCTGTACAGCGGGCGTGCTGTGTGATGTCCACCTCTTTGAAGCCGAGGCCTGGCAGTGTTCTCAGCCCAGGTTCTACTACATCATGGCCTTGGAGCTGACGGGGGGGGGGGGGGGGTCCGTCGGCCGAATGCATCTCCTGCAGGACATTTAGCTGGGGAGTGGGGAACGGAGCCAATGTACTTGAGCTAATTCTGCACATCGGCCCCATTTGGCCCCCGTCTAGTTATTTATTAAATGTAATGTTGGAGTTATTTGCTAAATACCCCTATTTACTGCCATTCGTGGGAAGGGTACATCCCCGACCATGCAGCGCCTCCTATTGGTGATCAGTGTGCGCTGTACTACTTACTTGAAACGTGGTGATTTCTTGGTATGTTGTATTGTTGTCCCCCCCCCCCCCCACGTCTAAGGATAAGACAGCTGGAGTAGTCCGCAGACAGAAGCACTTGTGGGCCGGCAATCCGCCCTTTGGTTTGTTTATTGCCCCACTGAGAGCAAAATATTTAAAGCAGAGTGTTGGCATGGAAGCAGCTCCCTGACTCACATTACCCATTCCGAGTAATCACAGCCGCAGACCCCACTGGAGACCCCTCCCTCGGCTGTGATTTACCGCATTAACCATTTGGCAGCCGGATTACTCTACATGGCAACCGCATTGCCACTAACGTCCACGTCTCACGTTTCCCAATCCCTGAGGTTTGCAGATCAGTTCACCGAATAACCTCTTTGTAATCAGGCCCCCGACTGGCTCCCGGCTACCATGCCGCTGCATGCATTATCGATTGGCTCCCGGCTACGATTAGTTGAATCGATTTTATCGAACATAACATGAGGATTTTTTTTAGAAAAATACCCTGCGTCTTGTAACCCGACCTCAAACAGAGGTCGTATAATAACACTAAGATCCAGATCCTCCGCAGCGCTGCAGGGGACCCGAATCCTCCTCGCTGACAGCCGGCGTGCGTCAGTGCGATGCCCACAGACATCCTCCGCTATTGTCCTCCACTTCCGTCGGGGCTTCTATGATGGATCGCCAGCGTGTCATTACCTTCTGGTGCTCCAGCATAGAATCCCCGGCGGAAGTACCGGCCATCAGCAGCGGAGGTTGTCTGCGTGCACTGCGCAAAGTTCGCTGGCTGCCAGAGAGGGGGATCCCTCGCAACGCTGGGGCTTCTATGATGGAGCACTGGCGTCACATGACCTTCCGGTGCTCAGTCATAGAAGGGGGCAGAGTGGCATATAGGGGGTTGTAAGGCATATCAGGGGCACAGTGGCATATAGGGGTATAAGGCATATTTTGGGGCAGAGTGACTTATCTGGTGGTTATAAGGCATATCAGGGGGGCACAGTGGCATATAAGAGGTATAAGGCATATTTGGGGGCAGAGGGCATATCTAGGGTATAAAGCATATCTGGGGGGCAGTGGCATATCTTTGGGGCAGAGCGGCATAAAGGGGGTATACGTGATGTTCACCACCTCCCCCTACCAGACACCAAGGAGTCTGGAGCACGTGGGATAAGTCTGGGGGGGATAGAGTGGCATATAGGGGGTAAAATGCATACTTGGGGGCAGAGTGGCATATCTGGGGGTTATAAGGCATATAGTGGGTATAAAGCATATTTGAGGAGAAGAAGTGGCATATATGGGGTTATAAGGCATATCAGGGGCCACAGTGGCATATAAGGGGTATAAGGCATATTTTGGGCAGAGGGGCATATCTGGGGCAGAGGGGCATATCTGGGGTTATAATGCATATCAGGGGGGCACAGTGGCATATAAAGGGTATACGGCGTATTTGGGGGAAGAGGGACATATCTGGGGTATAAGGCATATCTGGGGGGCAGTGGCATATTATAAGGCATATCGGTGCACATTGGCATATGGGGGATATAAGACATATTTGGGGGCAGAGTGGCATATCTGGGGTATAAGGCATATCAGGAGGCACAGTGGCATATTTGGGGGTCAGATGGGCATATCTGGAGTATAAGGCATATCTGGGGGTAGAGAGTCATATAGGGGGTTATAAGGCCTATTGACCCCTGTTTGAGGGCTGAGGAATCGCCAGTCAGTCCCTCATACGGATAGCACTCAGCTATCCACGGATCAGCCAGACCACCATTCACAGGAAACCAAGAAGAACTCTTTATTACACAACAAACCAAACTTATATATATATCCTTAATTCAATGAACACAAACCCCAGCCCCCAAT
Organism: Spea multiplicata; assembly: GCA_009364415.1. Classification (NCBI taxonomy): domain Eukaryota; kingdom Metazoa; phylum Chordata; class Amphibia; order Anura; family Pelobatidae; genus Spea; species Spea multiplicata. The sequence goes on along the minus strand of VKOC01021300.1, from coordinate 5,214 downwards.
CCCATCAGCCACATCCCATCACAACTCCCATATCGGTATACAGGGGATGTATCAGGTGAGGGGATTAAGGGATAATACAATGGGTTCCCCCACCTGTGTTATCCCCCCTGTAGTGCGGGTGCCGTCTGGGCAGACAGGGCTGTGTTGCTGATTAAGAGCCCCAGCCAGATTATAGGATCGTCTCTTTGAAGGCTGGGGCTGAATCCACATCAGTCTCTGGGCCGGTTACACAATAAACATAATAAACACAATATAAAACATTACCGGGTCACGGGATACGGAACCGGACACAAAAGTGCTCCATGACCCGGCTAAACTTTATAGAACATATGAGCCAGCTAGCCTGGCCCTGTCACAACGGCACAATGGCAAATAAGAGGTATAAGGCATATTAGGGGGCATAGTGGCATATCTGGGGTATAAGGTATAGCAGAGGGCACTATGGCATATAGAGGGTATAAGGGATATCTTGGGGCAGAGTGGCATATCTGGGGGTATAGGGCATATCAGAGGACACATATCTGGGGGCAGAGTGGCATATTTGTGGGGGCAGATGGGCATATCTGGGGTATAAGACATATCAGAGGGCACTATCGCATATAGGGGGTATAAGGCATATCTGGGAGGCGCAGAGGGGTATATGGCATATCGTTGGGGCAGAGGAATATATCTGGGGTTATAAGGCTTACAGGGGGTATAAGGCATATCTGGGAGGCAATGTGGCAAGCCTGGGCTCAGAAGTGCATAACTGGGGGGGGGGGGGAGGTGAAATAAAAACAAGAAACACATTTTTTTATTGTGCTGTTTGTTTTTAACATCAAGGTTTTTTTTTAAATAAATGAAAACATTTTTTAAATCTGATTAATCCAAAACAATAATCGGCCAATTTATTGATTATAAAAATAATACGGTAGTTATTTGCAGCCCTTCTAAAATGACAACGCATCGATCTCATACGTTACAGACCGTGCCCTGGAGTATGCGGGCTGTATCCACTAAATGGCTCACGTACACAACATACATGAAGGCAGCGCTTTCCCATGTCCCTAACCAGCACAGATAAACGCGTCTCCTGTAAACATGGCGGCTGCCTTATCCATCCCGGTATATCGACAGCCTACCTGCGGGAGATTCTATACGATAATGTGACCTCGTACACGCGGTACATCCAACACGCACACAAACACACGCAGATACTGTTTGAGGGGCAGCCATGAAAAGATGTCATTTTATTTATCCCTTATTTAAAGGGGAAGTCTCACGGGGGGAAAAAAACATTTCGACAGGCGTTCTGTACGGTGCCGGCACTGACAAAAAACCCGGTCTGATTTCAGTCCTTTATCTGCAGACCTGGATATCGTCAGATGCGATGTTTTGGGTTTCCGGCTCAAACTCTGTACTGAGTCGAAATGTTAGAAAAAAAAAAAACCCCAATAGTTCAGACTTTCCACGTTTAGGGTCCTGGTGCGAGCTCATAGTCACTCGACTCCGATGATTGTGAAACCGAGTGATACGATGATGGTGATGATGAACTCTCTTCAGGATCCGGCTCAGTAGGGTAAATGTCCTCGTATCTTGGAGGCGGCTCTGAAGGGTGACGCTCGTCGCGTTCATTTTCCCCGCCGCGTCCGCCGGAATCATGGTCTCCCCTTTCAAAAACGATGCTGTCGTAGGAAGGAGGGTCCCTGCTCACTGACCAATCAGGTCCTGGAACCGGCTGATATCTGAAGGCTTCTAGGTCCTCCTCAGAGTTGCCGCCCCGACGGATTTTGCTCGCACAGACAGCCAGCCCGTAACACAAGCCGATTAAGACTGCGATTACCGGCATTAAGCGAGCTTCACAGAGTTTAGGTTTTTTGTCTGTGTTGGATGCCGGTTTGCAGGCTGGAACCACAAGTCCTGGGATACTAACTATTACCCCGCAAACCAGTAACAGCACCCCGAGTATCAGGAACTGCGCAAACTGACGGCTTTTGCCGCAGAGGAAGCTGCTATCTGGATCCGTCGGGTCTCCTTCTATTTCCCTCCTTCTCCTCTCTCGTTTGGCAGTAAACTCCGCCATCATTAAACATGCCAGCCCTAACCCGGCAAGTACCGGGCCCGTCACCTTGTAGGCGATACAGCTGTCGGACCGGCATGTCGCGAACCCATAGAGAGAAAGTACAGATCCGCCGCATAAGAGCGCCCAGCCAAACACAAACAGCGTGAATGTTATTCTGCTGCTTGTGCGAGGGCCAGGAGTGCCGAAGCGAGTGCGCTCCATGACGGCTGAAACGTCTACCTGTCGGGTGTCAGTCAAAGATGTTCAGGGGCAGAGACTGGCGCCTATGTGCCGGGTGTTGCGTCACACGAATGAAGGCCTTTTAATCTCTGCCTATTTTGTGTTTTCAAAGTCAGTGTAAATGGTAATTTGGCTCCCTGTCGTGGACAGGTAACTGTTATGCTCAGTACTGCTACTGCTCACAATCTGAAACAACCAGAGTGCCTGGATGTGCTTTTACAGAGCATCACCGCATTGTGACATCACAGCACTATGACATCACAGTCAGGGCAGGCTGTACCACAGTGCAAAAGCCATAGGGGTGTTCTGCCCTGGTTCTAAATATCCTCAGGGCCAACACACAGCTGCCTCTGTCACAAATGACAGTTTTATTCCACATAACTCCCCCCCTCTCCTTACACGAAGTGGTTTGTTCCAAAGAGACTTTCTGCAGTGTTGAGAAGTAAGGGCTTCTTCTGACATTGCGCATGCTTCACAGAAATACTCGTAGATTGTTAATAGATGACAATGTTGAGGAAACTTGGACAGGAGAAGAAACCCTGTTTACACTTCATAAAAGACAATTAACCCATGAAGGACCAGACTATTTTTTGTTACCCTTTGTGACCGAGGATGTTTTGACGCTGTGGAGGAGCTTGTGTTTAGCTGTAATTTTCTCCTCTCCTCTTTAGTGAACCCACGCAAGTTTTATATATATATATTTTTTTTTAGGACAAAAATATATTTTTTCATCTTGTCATCTAATTTCCAAAAAAATATGAGTAAAAATAGTTTAAAGCACTTTTTTCTGACTCTTATTTGAAAAATCTAATGAAAAAAACCTGTTAATAGATTCCATTGTTTGTCTTGAGTTTAGAAATACCCAAAGTTTTTTTGTTTTACAAGTACAAGTAACATATTACTCTGCTGAAACCATTTTTTCCAGATCTGGCCATTCTCCCCACATGTGCTATTTGGGGCATATTTGAAGCTGGCTAATTCAATTTACCCCATCAAACCACATATATATATTTTTAAAAACTAGATACCCCAAGGTATATCAGATGCTGGTATTTGAACTTTTTCCATTCGTGAGATTTTACCGCCAGCCATTTTTCTTCTTCATGCAAGTTGTACTTCAGGTATGGATGTACAGCTCCTGGTCATACAACAACCCGTTATGTGTTCAGCAACATCTCCTGAGTGCAGTTATACTGCCCATGCATGGGGTTCGTCATGGGGGGCAGAGTGGCATTTCTGGGGGTTATAAGGCATATCAGCGGGCACAGTGGCATATAAGGGGCATAAGGCATATTTGTGTCATGTCAGGGGGCAGAGTGGCATATGGGGGGTATGGGGGGTATAAAGGCATATTTGGGGGGCACAGTGGCATATAGGGGGTTATATGGCTTATTTGAGGGCATAGTTGCATATTTAGGGTATAAGGCATAGAAGAGGGCACTATGGCATATAGGTGGTATAAAGCATATCTGGGGGGGCAGAGTGGCATATCTGGTGCAGAGTGGTATAACTGTGGTATAAGACATAGAGGGCACTATGGCATATAGCGGGGTATAAGGCATATCTGGAGGGCGCAGAGGTGTATATGGCATATCGGGGGGACAGAGGGGCATATCTTGTGGTATAAGGCATAAGGTTATATTACAGTACACTCCAATGAAACTCTTCCGGAGCATAATAATGAACGGACTTCATTAGCATCGCCATAAAGCATCAGCTCAGTGAGGCGTTTGAGCCGGGAAAGTCACCCAAAATATCACATGACTGACAGCGACGGCGCCTCCAGGTCTGCAGATAAAGGGGGTTTATTGGGACAAAATCAGGTTTTTGCCCTGATTGACATTACTGTTTACAGCGCTGGGGGTTATATTACTGTTTACAGCGCTGGAGGGTTATATTACTGTATACAGCGCTGGGGGTTATAATTACTGTATACAGCACTGGGGGTTATATACTTCACTGTATACAGCGCTGGGGGTTATATTACTGTATACAGCGCTGGGGGGCAATGTTCCCTCAAATTTTTCTTGGGTGATGTGCGCAGAAAATTTCTGTTGTGCAACATTTTTCCCAGAGCCAAAATTTTGTGCGCACGACATGCTTCTACAGTCCATATAAAGTTGGTGGAGCTGAAAAAAAAATCACATTGCAAGGGGGTGGAGCTATATATTTCCAACCCTTTTGACTCCATGGTCTATTCTAAAGGTGAAATTCTCACCGCAAAAATTAATTATGAGCGAATCATGAGCGGGGGCTCCGGGCTGCATAAAGGATCAATATATATGTATATTACTATTTTTTTTATTGGGAAAAACTGCATACTATTGACAGGGGTACAGCATAACACCTATGATTATATATTGAGGCACAACACCTATCACTATACATTGAGCCAGACATTGCTAATAATCTAGCATAACCCCTATCACTATATACTAAGCCAAACATTGATGTGGTGTAGGCCTACTGCTTCAGTGTCTGGCTTAGTATATAGGGATGCACCGAAATGAACATTCTGGACCGAAAATTCAGCAATCACTTGACCGAAACTGAAAATGACCCCCCTTTAAAAAAAAAACCCACTTTATTAAAAATAACACACCAAAATTGGACAAAAACCCCAACAACAATATTATATATATATATACACACACACATATATATATAATATATATATAATACACACATTATATAATTATATTATATACAATATATACACACATATACACACACATATATATATATATATACACAAATATATATATATACACACATACATATATATATATATACACACACACATATATATATATACACATACACACATATATACATATATACACACACATACACACATATATATACACACACATACATATATATATATACACACACACATATATATACACACAAACACATATACATACATATAT
>VKOC01021298.1:0-31878 GCA_009364415.1 Spea multiplicata | reverse complement strand
TGTGGGGTTTTTTTTGTATGAAAAGGGAAGAGGATGTTGCTTATTTGGAGTAAACTAAATGCCCCTTATATGCTTGAAACTGCCTGCTTGCGCAATTAGGACCCTTTAAGATAAGGTTTGTTTCTTGTTTTACCAAAGTTCTCCTATCGTCTGTTGTACTTTATTACGGAACGAGGAGTCAGACAGTTTTGCATGCAGACTGAAGTTCAAAGGAGGAACAACAAAGCATAGGTGTGTCAGCAGCACTTAATTTTAAAAATATAGCTCCTGTGCTTTTCCACTTATTGGTTCTTTATAGTTTCTATCTAAAAGGACCTCCCCATTCCCCACACCTGTTATGTTATTTCAGCAAAATACTTGCAAAGAAACAGGTCATTCCATTGCAGAGCAGAGGGTAAGCATTTGATTCTAACAATTTTAAGTGAGTTTTATCATAGAGGATGAAATTACTAATTGTAACTCCGAAATTTTATATACTGGAATTTGCTATTGTGTAAATATCTCACACTTTCTACAATTATTTTTCAAATTTTTTCGGCTATAATGATAAGGCAGGTAAACAAATGTAGAGTTTTGATTGCCACTGGCGTCCACTGATAAGCATAAACCAAAATGACATCAACTAGGACTGGGGCTGTACCTTATGATATCATGTTGTCACTAAACATTAAGGCTCTTGCTACTGACCTGCCGATGGCAAACTGAGATGGGCAGTTTAGATTGTAAAAAGGATTTCTGCTGTAAATATCTATACATACTGTTAGAATTATCAGTACTATATATTAACCAAATAAAATGCACATACCCTATATGTTTTAGTTTTGCATACGCAGTAAATTCTACCAGAGTTTACTTTGCAACAGCGTGGGATATGCTTAGGACCAGATTTGTAGGAAGAGAAAGTACAGAAAAAGGGAGTCTGGAAAAAGAAAAATAGAGAGAGAGAAGAAATATAGAAAGTAAGAGAAAAGAAAAGGGGCAATGAGGGAAGAGAATAAAAGAAACGGAGCAAAGAAAAGAGAGAAGAGGAAGAAATACAGGAAATAAAGCAATACAGACAAAAAGCTGCACATACTGTAGTTTAACTAAACACATTTCCTCTTCTATATATATATAAACATTATTGGCATTTAGGGATGTAGAGCAGTGTGATACAGTTAATAAATACTAAATATTGGGAGCTACTAGAAACGTGGGACATTAGAGAGAAAAGCAGAACAGATGAATTTGGGTCTAGAACAGGGACTATTCCCTAGAAAAGGCACTTGGGGTTATGTAGTCAACAGCCTGAGTGAGGTCTCCTATCCCAGACACTAAGAGGTCTGGTCTCAAATCAAAACGCAACACAGAGGAGAACTAGAGAGGAGTATGAGTATCTTCATGGCAGTCTGCCGAGTGTTTTAACAATGCCATTTCAACTATTAGTTTGAAAACTACTTAGGTCTTTCAACTCTACTCACACATGCAGTTCTAATAATGAACAAATACAATATGTTTTAACTAATAACACACAAATCATTGCCTTGTTCTTGTCCATATTGAATAATTGAAGGAATGTTAAAGACAAGATTCACATTTATTTAGAATGAGAAACATTATATTTACCACCTCTTGTTGCTGATGTCCAACTGTTGGTTATAAATCAAGATTCAGTGGGAAAAAATGCCGTACAATTACAATTGACCAGGAAAAAATAGTAAATATGAAGAATATTATGTGATAAAAATTATCAAAAATAAGTTATCAAAAAAGTCAAATGTTTTTTTTATTGCCCTTTCAATTTTTTTTTAAAGACAATCATTATCAATCAGACTCAAGGGTGTTGCTTATGATTAGTATTAAAATCAATTATCAATTATACACCGCTCAGAGGCACTGTTGTCTAAGGAATAATTTAAATGGAATTCTTTTAAATTATATGACATCTGAAAGCTTTTATTTATTTTTTGACCATTTGATTAATTTACTATCATTGAAAAGAATAGAGATACCTAGAATATCTTCTACAAACACACCTAATTTGGTACAAACACACCTAACAAAACTTATATAAGACACAAATGTAGCCTATATCACATGTTTCACAAGACTTCTTTGTTCTCAGTATAGAGAGAGAAAAAAATACCCTTTATGTAATATAAAGAAAACAAGATGGCTCTGACTCCACTTTGCTTTTATGTTTTGTATATAATGCTAAAATATAATATTTTCCACCCTAAAACATCCAACAAGGGTTGTATGCTTTCAAGAGAATGAAAACATTTATTTGGGAACGTCTGTGCCTAGCAGTGTTTCATCCACAAACTGTATTTTAGTGTAGGACTTGGTTCTTTTGTGACCTCCTGGATCATACCTGGGAACTCTCTGGGTTTGACCTGGAGATTGCCTGGTGAATGTTGCTCCTCCAGTTCTCCAGGTAAAGACCCAAATCCTCCGGGTCATGGGAGTGAGGTCTTGACACGCCCCGCTCTATCCTTTCCTTTAAATGCGGGTGTTTCCGACGTTAGCCGGCCCGCTCAGTCCTGGCTGCATCCTGCAAGGGAAGGCTCCGGGAAGTTCCCAGTTATGTCCCGGATGATTCGTCGATAGGCTCTTGGAGGAATTTTGGCCAGTCCTGGGAGATTGATCACTGTTCCAAGCTGTCTCCATTTGTAGATAATGTCTCTCACCGTGGTTCACTGGAGTCCTAGAGCCTTAGAAATGGATTTGTAACCTTACTTCATTTTTCTAGCTAGATTCAAATTTATTGATGTTTATATTTAAAAAGGGGAAATTTACTTTTTCACCTAGGGCCAGGTCGGGTTGGATAGCAAAAAGCTATTTACAGCATTGTATGTCTATGTGTGTGTGTTAGTTATGCGGTGGAGGGGGGTGCAAGAGAAATATTGTACCCAGGCATTCACCGATCAATTTCAGTGGCCTTAACTTGTCACTTATAAGTGATCTTATAAATTGATCATTGATCGTTCTCACTGATCATTAGCCAGTGACCTAATCTGATAATCAACCTTATTACTTAGATTGTACATCAACTGTAAACCTAAATCTTACTACATTAAACACTTCCACTATTCACTACCAGTACCTTAACACCAGGGATAGGTAGAAGGGCGTATCAAGACCCTGCTCCCACGACCCGGAGGGTTCGGGCCTTGAACCGGAGAAGCAGTGCTCACCTGACAATCTCCGGGGGTTAAACCCGGAGACTTCCCAGGTATGGTGATAGTGCGAGGTCAGCTAGCATTACAGACTTACTCCTACTCATGCAAGTCTCTCTTTAACATAACAATCTGTTTCATTTCAGCAACCCTGATCACCTACTTGAGATGGACATGTCTAAAGAGGAACAAAATGCTATTTTGGCAAGACTAAAAAAAGTAGCAGAGGGCTTTCAAAAATTGGGCATCAAAACCAACCAGGTAAATGTGTACATTTGCATTTAACTTTAAATGAAACCGGAATTGAGCAACTTGTTGACTGACATTTACAAAATATTTTACCTAGACAATAGCTTAATGTCTATATAGACTAGATATTAATGTCTAGACTAGGTTAATATGGTCAGGAAAGATAGTGTATTAGGAATTTCTTTATATAAAACTGTAACTGTTATTCCAACAGGGCAGATAGCAGGCCCAGACTGACCATCTGGGACACAAAAAATGCCCAGTGGGCCACAGGCCGACAGTGCCACATGCTCACCCGATCTTTTGCTCCAGTGGCGGAATGGATCCTGCATATGGGTGACCATATTTACTAACTGCCATTACTTTGACGAGTGCATTGCATCAAAGTAATGTTTGGTACTGGTGAAAACGTATTTCCCAGTGCATTTTTCAGTATTTACTCAAACATTCAACGACTACATGAAAAGGTCATACTTCTGTACACTTTAGGCATCTAAAAAAAGACCTCAAAGAGCAGGAACTTTCAAACAACATGTATAAATTAGTAACTATATATATAATAAACTGCAAAAAAATTACAAATTTAATGCACATTTATTTACAACAGTAAATATACACTCACTGGCCACTTTATTAGGTACACCTTGCTAGTACCGGGTTGGACCACCGTTTGGCCTTTAGAACTGCATTCATTGTTCGTGGCATACTTTCTACAAGGTGCTGGAAACATTCTTCAGAGATTTTGGTCCATATGGACATGATGGCATCATGCAGTTGCTACAGATTTGTTGGCTGCACATCCATGATGCGAATCTCCCGTTCCACCACATCCCAAAGGTGCTCTATTGGATTGAGATCTGGTGACTGTGGAGGCCGTTGGAGTACAGTGAACTCATTCTCATGTCAGAAGTTGGGTACACTGTGGTCATAAAAAGATGGACATAGTCAGCAACAATACTCAAGTAGGCTGTCGCATTTAAACGATGCTCAATTGGTACTAAGGGGCCCAAAGTGTGCCAAGAAAATGTCCCCCACACCATTACACCACCACCATCAGCTTGAACTGTTGATGCAAGGCAGAACGGATTCATTCTTTCATGTTGTTTACGCCAAAGTCTGACCCAGTGCCAGTGCCAACTTTGTTCCAAAAGACAGGCTCCCATTGCCAACCTTGCCCAAACAAAACAGCTTCCCATTGCCAAGCTTGCCCCTCAAAAAAGCTCCCTTGTGCCAACCCTTTCTCCTCAGCTTCTCAGTGCTAACAGTTAAAGGTCCGTATATTTTATTGGTCGTTCATACAGACTTTTTATTTTTTTTTTAAGAAGTAATTTATTGTATTTTATGATATAAGAGAACAGATAAAGAAACACATGACAGGTTTTCCATGAAAGCCAGAGCCAAAAGTAAAACATCGACATGGCATAAACACACAGGTCAAGGCACAGAATCATTGAGTAAACATGGGCATAGCCTATCCTGTAACAAATATATGGCAATTGGATGCCAAACACAGTATCGTAGCGTATGCGAAGCCGAGCAAAAACTGAAGGCCCGGAGTATACCAGACGCAGCTGGAACCAGAGCCAAGCTCGGCAGGAAAACGGAATCTCGGTAACATCCGAAGAAAGAAGGCAAGAAGGGAAGAGAAAGACAAGAGGGAAAGAGGTAGAAGAAGGTAAGGAGGAGAGAGGGAGGGAAGGGTAGGAGAGGAGGCACAACAGCTCTCACAGCCAAGGCGCCACGGCAGTGGATGGGGCGAATTTTTCCAGCCACGGGTCCCACGTGAGGTAGAAAAGGTGAGAAGTGCCATGAAGATATGCGGTAATCTTTTCCAACTTAATAATGTCCCAGATTTTAGCTTCAACCGCTGGGATAGTAGGGGCACCTGACTTCCAAACCTTAGCGATGGACAAGCGAACCGCCGTACAGACACGAAAAATCAAACGGTGGGCGGATGAGGGCAGAGTGTCCAGCTGATAGTTTCTGCAGAGAAGGGCCGTCCAGGGTTCCGGGGCCAAGCAAACTCCAAGGGCTGCACTTAAGCAATCAAAGAAGTGGGACCAGAGAGACATGACCAGTGGGCAGGTCCACCAGGTGTGCATAAAGGACCCCTCCTCGTCACAACCGCGAAAACAGAGAGATGAGTGTGCTGGGAACATGCGATGAAGTCTAGATGGGGTAAGGTGCCAACGTGAGAGGACTTTATAACAGTTCTCCTGAACCAGAGTACACGCCGTCACCTTCCAAACATTAACATAGATCTCGCCCCACTCTGTAGGATCAAGGGAGTGCCCCAGATCCAGCTCCCAGCGCTGCGTAAACAGGGGAGGTAACGGGAATTTAACGTCCAGCATATGGCGATACAAACTAGAAATCACGCCTCTAGGTTTGTGCGGGAGGCGGACTAGCTGTTCGTAAAACGTCGGGTCACAATCCGGATGACGTCTGATGAAAGCACGGACAAAATGGGAGAGTTGATGGAATCGAAAAAGTTCTGTAGCTGGGAGTCCATGGCGAGTAAGGAGTTGTTGATAGGAGCATGGTACATTGTGCATAAGCAGATCCCCCACCGTAACGACTCCCTTAGTGATCCACCATCGGAAGGGGTGAAGGTGACACCCAGCGGGAAAGTCCGAATTCTGAAAAAGCGGCGTCAATCGAGAGCTCGGGCTCGTAAGGCGCAGTCTATACCGCACACGGTACCATAGGCGAAGAGAATGCAGTAGAGTGGGGCTGGCGGAAATCAATGTCGTGTCGAGAGATGAATGCCACATAAGCCATCCCAGGTTAATCCCAGAGCAGAGGTCCGACTCCAGTTGGACCCAACGGGGAGGAGAGTGGACCACGGAGAGGGAGAGGAGCATCGCCAGCTGTGCAGCAAGATAGTACTCGTGGATCAGGGGAGCCGAGAGCCCACCCGTAGTTTTTGACTTGTAAACAGTGGCCTTAGCGAGGCGACTCCTACGGCCCTGCCAGATAAATAAATCGATTGCCCTTTGAAGGCTATTGACGTCAGCTCTCCGGATAGGCAGCGAAATGGAACGGAATAAATAGAGAAGGCTAGGCAAAAGCGTCATTTTAACAGCATAAATACGTCCCATAAAAGAACAGGGCATAGGACGACCATGTCGCTAGATCACGCTTCAGGCGCAAGAGGAGAGGGGGGTAGTTAGCTGCATACATTTGTAAAAGTGAGGGTGTTATATTTATGCCAAGGGAACGGAGAGAAATCGGTTTCCACTTAAAATCAAAATTAAGAGATAAAAGCTTCACCACAGGAGCGGCAAGGGTAACATTCAAGGCCTCACATTTGTCAGAATTAATTTTGTAACCGGACAGTTCCCCAAATCTCGTTAGGAGCTGGTACAGATTGGGTAGAGAAGTAAGAGGGGACGTCAGGGATAAAAGGACATCATCAGCAAATAAGCTAAGTTTATAAACCTTACCCCCTACCGAGATCCCCCTAATGTCAGGATGCATACGAATAGCTTGGGCCAGAGGTTCGATGGCCAAAGCAAATAAAAGGGGCGATAAGGGGCAGCCTTGACGGGTGCCTCCAAGGATCTGAAAGGGCCTTGACCTAAAAGTGCCGATGTCAACTACCGCAGAAGGGTGGGAGTAGAGGGCTTGCACTCCCTGCAGAAAGGCGCCAGCGAAACCGAAGGCCCGCATAATGGACCACAGGTATCCCCAGTCCACTCTGTCGAAGGCCTTTTCGGCGTCAAGGGACAGAAGCATTAATGGAGTTCCAGACCCACGACACAAGTGGAGCAGGTTTAGCCTCCTGCGGATATTATCAGGGGCCTCCCGACCAGGGACAAAGCCCACCTGATCCGGGTGAACCAAGCTAGGGAGAAGGGCAATCAGCCGAAGGGCAAGGATTTTGGCAAAAATTTTCAAATCGACATTAATGAGGGAAATTGGCCTATAGCTAGTGCAAAGGGAAGGATCCTTCCCTTCTTTAGGGATCATCACAATCTTGGCCCTCTGCATGTCTGGAGATGGTCGTCCCGTGCCCATGAGGAAGGAGTTAAACAGGGACGTCATGTGAGGAAGGAGTGACGGTGCAAAGGACTTATAATATTTGGCCGTGAAACCATCAGGGCCCGGAGCTTTTGGATTTTTAAACAGCTTGAGAGCAGCCGAGACTTCATCCATGGTAATGGGCGTATTAATGGAGTCAAGCTTCTCAGTGGAGAGGGAGGGAAGTTTACAGGAGGCCAAAAAAACTTGAGTATCGGACGAGAGAGATGGGGAGCAAGATGTCTTCTTACCATCATAGAGATATGAGTAATATTCCGCAAACCGATCAGCTATTACGGCTGGGTCGGAGGACAGTGAGCCTGCCCTAGTTTTAATAGCTCTTATAGTCCTGGAACAGGTAAGGTCCCGAAGTCTACGCGCCATCATGGTATCCGGCTTGTTCGCCTTTTCAAAGAATTTCTGTCTAGTTCGGAGGGTCACTCGGATGGAGTCAGTAGATAACAACAGATTCAGTTGGCCTCGGGCGGCAACAATATCGCGAAGGAGATTGTGATCACCGGTACACTTATGGGTGTTCATACAGACTTTTAACTGTTGGAGCAGGGAGACCAGTGGTGTCTGCCGGCCAAGTAGCACCAAGTTAACCCCTGACGGCTAACCTACGGATTTCCGCTCCCGTTATTTACACAGCATCGCAGGGGTTAGCGAGAGCGGAAATCCGTAGGTTTGCTGTCAGGAGTTAAAAATGCCCTGCGAGTGAGCCTATTGGTTGCTTACAGGGTCCTCCTCTGGCGTCAACCAATTGGCCAGAGGAGGACCCTGAGAGACGAGCAATAGAGTCATAAGCACGGCCCCTTAACCCCTGACGTCGAACCTACGGATTTCCGCTTCCGCCAACCCCTGCGATGCTGCGTAGATAAGGTAGGCTAGATGGGGAAGGGACCAGTGAGATTAGGAGACGAAGACAAAGATGAACATGAAGATTCTTCGTGTTGCGTGTCTCCGTCTAAGTTTTGCCGCGGTCACCGGCGTTTCTTTGTTTTTCTTTAGAACTACAAAAATTTGTTGAATTGAACATTGCCGCTTTTGCAGATGATCTCTATTATTTGTATCTAATCTGAAGGCTGCAAGACCCCATCTTCTTCACCTATTTGACCAATTTCATAAAGCATCCCGCAGGCAAAACAGGGTTGGAATGGGACATTTATGTTCAAATGGACCCATACCCATTACCTTGAAAAAAGTATATTATGTTTCACCACAAACTTTTCTGACAATTTCTATGGCAAAATAAAAAGGCAGAATTCCGATGATTAAGCTCCAACAACCAGTCCATAATGATGGTTTAAACCTTCTGAATTAGCTTGACTACAACTTGGCAGCTAACTATCTCTTTGCTACAGACATGATCTATACTCTTAATAGATTTATGAACTCCAATCTCTCTCCTGCCTCCTGCACCTCACTAGGCCCTCTTGGCCCATCATTCTTATCTCCAATCCTTTGTTGTACCATACTTCTAAGGTGTGGGAGCATGTCAGGACCCTTATGGGGGCGGAGTTTCATTACTCCAGATTGCTCCCTCTGGTCCATAATCCATCCACATTAAACATTGGCCTTTAGATAGGGCCTTGATTATGTGTATTGTTGTACAACAATCTGGGGCAGGGGTTCTGACAATAAAAATATGTATAGTTAGTTTTTTAGCATAATTGATTTTGCAATATTTTATCAGCTAAATGGATAAATTGCCATTTAATACCTTGCAGGGACCTTGTATAGATAATAGTCTAAAGAAGTTAATGGGTTTATTCCATAATATTAGTCACCATGTTTTTGCCATCTATCATATAAGCAGATTAAGAACATATGCTTATGTTTCACTTATACTTTACAATATGCAAAGTATTGAATAGTAATAATTTTAAATAACAGCTATTGTACACCAAGTTAATGTGATAGAACTGTACACTTATCTTGAGCATGTCAATAGTGTTTCATTATGAGTAATAAGTGGGAACCATTTAGTATTTATATAAACTCATTATTTAATATATCATGTCATGAAAAAAAGAAAATATATTGGATCCTATGTGAATCCAATAGCATCTGTGTGAATATTTTAGTTTGCATAATTAGTTTGTAATTTTTATATCATATTATTTTATCCTTTGTGCAGGACCAAGTACCAGTTGTTGCAGTTTTGGGCTCTGGAGGTAGTCTACGTGCCATGATCGGACTCCTCGGAGTCCTTGCAGAAATGGCTGATTTATGTTTTCTAGATACAGTTACATACCTCTGTGGTACTTCTGGATCTACCTGGTATGTGACATTTATAAATCCCTTCTATCTAATAGTGAAAAAGTTTTATTTGTGAATTGCTGCAGAAATTCTAGCTTTGAAATCAATATTTCCATTTATAAATCATACAAAATATAAATGTTCAAATATAAGTGCTACATGTACTGGTGTACCGGGCCTGGCAAGAAAGGGGGGACCCAGCCTCCCTGCTCTCTCACCTAAAAGAGCAACGAGGTTCGGCCCTTCTGCATGGAGGCAGGGGTACGCTGAAGCACCATGAGTGCATTTGGCCCCAGGCATCCAGTAATTGGGGTGCCCAGCAGAATCATGTAATGTGTATTATCTGGTACTGGGATAGTATAGATAAAGTGGTGCTTATGGGAGGATTGTAAGGCAAGGGGAAGGGTGATAAATGGGAGGAGCCACAAGACTGCCCCCCCATATTACAAAAAATAAAAATGGATTCATCAGAGTAAGGAAGGTGAGAGAGGAGCAGCAGCAGCAGTAGGCACAGGCAGATGATAGGCACCTGCAGCCCCTTGGAGCATAAATGAAGTTCCCCAATATTACACAAATTAAAATAATTGATCGCCCAAAGTAAGCACACGGAGATTGGAGCTGAATTTCCCTAATATTATATATTATACATGTTATAATGCCTGGTTTTGTCACCAATTTTACTTATCAATGAAAAAGATAATTTTAAATAATTATAGTTTTGGCTGGTAGTGTGAAAGGGGATTTGTCTTAAACTACACAGGAACTATAAGACAGTCACACTGTGCACCAGGTCATTAGAATGTCTAGTTTTGTCACCAATATTTATAAATAATATATGATAATTATTATGTCTGATGCAGTCTTTGTAAGTGGTATATAAATTAAATGCATAGACTACAGTAGTATATTGCAACATTTCCAATCCACCACACACCAGTAAATTCTCTGCACTTAAATAAACTATTATTAGTCTTAGTAATTAACTTGCAGTATTGTAAATGAGCAATGAGCATCTAAGCCTCTGCTAAGCTAACTGTCACTGTCGCAAACTCTCATCAGTATTTAACTACTGCTACTGACAAGTTAAAATTGCATCAGCACACTTACGTATCTGATGCTTGTCCCTTCCCTTAGAAAAGGCTTATTGGTGAGAGTAAAAAAAGGATGGAAAAACTCCCACTGTTTTTTGGACCCATCAATTACAGATACAACCATTAATGGGACCACCTCTTCGTTTTTTGCTTCCCTATCAGTTATTGATATGTACCCTCCTACACACAGTCCCTTCCCACTTTACTTCATCAATGAAAGCCACAACGGCTTGTAATTGAGCCAAAGCAACATGTAATGGCGGCTACACGTGGCAACAAATGGATGAATCATAACAAAATCTCATCACTTTTGCAATTGGCCTTGTTAACAGAGATTCATACGAATGCACGAAACAGGCAATTTTCATATGAATCAAAGTCTAGTCTTTAAATGGACTGTTCCTCTTTGAATTTTGTGCCTTATAAAGGCAGTATTAGATAATGTAGTCTGAGGCAACCAATGGCATTGTGCTCCTGGATGATGTCAGCAAAAATAGTCTGCCGTTGGGTTAACTGGTAGTTCCTGGTCATGTGATCTGGGACAGCTGAAAGGTGTCATACTTCAGCCACCATAGACTACAGCTGGTTGATTGCTGGATCCCTGCCAATATCAAACAGTAGAAAAAGAGCAACCTACACAAACACCTTGAAGAAACATGACGCCAGCGTGTCTTTGGAGCGTCTTTAAAGTGTTTTGGGTTTTGTGGGGCAAATGACCGACGATTACAGTGCAGTACATGCATTGATAAGTGGGGAAAGGTAGTGCTTTACTTTAATTACATTTTGGTTTTACATACATGCTCTGGACCCAGTGTGTATGCTAATGTGGGGTATGCCTGTGTATGTTTCAGGTGCATGGCATCACTCTATAACTCTGCCAACTGGTCAACCTGCATGGAAAAGATGGAACATACAATATGCCAAAGAATCAGCAACAGCAAGTGTGATTGGAAGGACTCGTTGGAGAGGCTAAATCGAAGAGTGAACAAGGACACTGAATCCCTGACCTCCTTTTGGGCCTATGTTGTGATTCGTACAATGACTAAAGATGTTAGTAGAGTAACAATATCAAACAAAGGCTTTCTATGTTACTTGGACATGCACCAATCCAATTAGAATACTGCAATTCCTCCTTGAAAATATCCTCTTATTTTTTCTATTGGGGATTCTGCTCAACAATATCTGCATAGTTTAATCACCTGAAAAAAGTATACATGTAATATACAACAGTGATACTAAATATATAATATAATTATTAAAAAAAAACCTGATTACTTTAAATAGTGTATAATATTCTTATCTATATATGTAATTTTTTTAAAAAAAAAATGTTATGTGATTAATAGCAGATTGAGTTTATCTGAATGTCCTTTGCATTTAGAATACTGAGAATAAGCTGTCTGATCACCGTGCAACCTGTGAAACTGGAGCAAACCCGTATCCTATTTACTCTGCAGTGCAAAAGCAAAACGTGGATAAAAAAATACAACATGATCCAGGTGGGAGCAGAATTAAAATAAGTGCTAAGGTATGACTGTATTGCACCTGATCGATTTATTGTCACTAGTGGGGTTTGTTTTTATTTCAGGGACGTGGTTTGAGTTCACCCCGCACAAGGCTGGTTTTCCAGCATACAACTCTTTTGTGGACACAAAATACCTGGGCTGTAAGTTCAAAGAGGGGAAGCTATGCAAAATCACACCTGAGAGGGACCTCTGTTTCATGCAAGGTATGTAAAAATAACAAATCCCGCTGACGACCTCTTTGCAGTCTGCATAATAATGGCTCATCTTTATTCAACAGCACTACAATGTATCTACTACACTTTGTCAGGTCCATTGAGCAGTCTATGTTCCACCTATCACATCTGCCTTATGATCCTCCCTTAAGCACATCTTATGAAAACAAGGGGGTATATGTACAGTGTAAGAGTGAGTTTGTATGTATGTTAGTTATGGGGAGAGTGCTAAAGAAATAATGCACCCAGGTGCCACTAATGCTAGGCTGCACACACCTCTGCTTTACTGCTCCCTCATCACTACGCACCGGCAACAGATGCCGAGCGCCTGGACATGACGTCATCCCTGCGCTTGGCATCAATAGCCGATGCCGAGTGATTAGGGAGCAGGGAAGCCGAGGTCTGAAGTGCCAGACCTTGAGCTCCTTAATGTCGGGCTAGTTAGAGGGAGGTCGTGATCTCCCCAACCAGCCCTGCTGATTAGGGCTAGTTGGGGAGATCACGATCTTGCAGCTACCTCGGTGTGGCCCTGAAGACCGGCCCAGGGGAGGCGGCTTCTCCACTCGCCCCACCCCTAGAGATTCGTGGCTTCATGGGAATCTCCGGCTCAGTATGTACCCGGTACTCGGTTAGTACCCAGCGTATAAGACGACCCCCGACTTTTGAGAAGATTTTCTCAGGTTAAAAAGTCGTCTTATACTCCGGAATATACGGTACTCTTTCCATCTATATCTTCTACTCTTTGATACCCAGCTAATCCAGACACTGGAAAAACAAGAAATACCCCAGTCTACATTTCAGTGTTAGTTCCATGTTAAGTTTCAATTCGGTAACCACCTCCTAAGCGACACAATCTCTCCCTGACTAACTCTAATAGTGTAAAAGCTGCCTTTCACCCCCTGGCCACACCCCTGATTGATTAGCTAGTCCCAGGTGTACCCTGTTGATGCTCTCTCAGTCTGTGGCTAACAAAGTGTAAATTAGACTTTCACATTCATAAGAATTTCTTTTTTCACAAATTTGGCCAATTTTGTCAACTTGTGCAATTTTGTCAACAAGGAAGGCCTCTTACAGAACAAATGAAAATGAAGCTCAGAATTTTCACTCTCTTACACTCTTCATGAATGTCTCCTTGTCGCCGTCTCCTTGCCGCACAGCTCAGCTTCATCTCTTGCATCTTCTTGTTCTTCCGTCTTCACACTAATGGTGATAGCTTTCACAGAGAAAGAAGAATGCAGAGGCTATGAAATTAAAAATAAGGGAAATTAAACACCTCGCCCTTCTAATAAAAAAGCTTGTAGGACACAACGGGAGCAGGCTGCGGCCACAAGGTACACGTCTGACAATAGCTTAATGACCTGGTGAGAAACCAGGAAACTGATTCAATGTGGGTTTTGCACAATCTTCTGGATTAACAGTGTTGATGAACATGATGGGCATGTGTTTATTGCTGTAATTACTTTGTGTTTTAGACTACATTTCTGCTCACTAAAGGAAGGCTCCATTGTGTCATTAGCTTAATGTTCTGTTTTTCTGTTCATTTTAGGATTGTGGGGAAGCGCCCTTGCCAGCAAGGAAGCAATCTGGGGTATCCTTAAAGGTACAAACATTCACTAGAATATAACAAGTTTCCATATGAGTTTCTGACTCAAATCTCCTTGGCCATCTCTCTAGCAGCCAATAGTTTACATGCATGTCACTCTGCTGAAATATGTAACAGCATCCCATGGAACCAAGGTGGTAGTATTTAATATCATAACTTACAGTTCAGCAAATCTTTTATTCCAAGAAATTTGTGAGTCCAAAAAAGTCATAATTGAGACATGCAGTTATGTTCTCAGTCATGTGACATAGAAATACTCACAGCAACCTGAGTTTACTCATATTATTTTGTAATAAACATAAATCCCAATAGAGCATTTAGCAAGTAACAAAAATCTGTGAACCCAATAGAGCAACTAGCAAGTAACAAAAATCTGTGAACTTTCTGGTTTTGAGATCTGGTTGATTGGACTCTAGAGTCAAAATGTCATCTCTAGGCATGGGGGGCTAGTGTTTGCCTCCACCCACTCTCTGCCTAGGTTATACTCACACACAGATAATTAGTATACTGTATTATAATGCAGTGTCAGGATAATGCTTTACGGTATCTTCTTTTACAGATCATATTGGTGACACGTTCGGAAAAGCAGCATGCAACAAAGGTGTAAATACAAGTGATGAATACAAAGGTTTGAGAAAGCACTAGGCCATATGCAGTGAGAAATGTACGCTGTGTGAAGAGAATGAGACTTACAAAATGAATAACCTTTGATTAAGTTGTATTATTATACACATTAAGGGGCCATACCATTATCTCGCTGGTTCAGCAGAATTAAAAGATGGTCAATAACATGGAACTGATCATCAGAGGTGTCATAAACACCATGGTAGAGATTACCCAATGACAGCACTCACAGTTTGAGCTATTGCTATACCCCTAAAAACTACTTAAACTGAAATGGTCTATGCTTTGATTTTAAAACGTCTTAATTATTTTGAAAGCTCACTGTACCTTCTTAGTATTGTTTGCTGAAGATTTCTACACCTACAGTATACTAAAATGGAATCTCCTTCCCCCTCTGCTTTTTCAAGCTGCTGCTGAAGTATTTTGTTTTTCCATATGTGTTCAGCCTTCTACACATGTAATATTCCATTTAAATGACTGTTATTTCATTACAACTTACCATATTATTTTCTTATGTATCTTCTTAGTGAAGCAACATGTCCAATGGTGTTCTTCCTGTTCACTTGGTCAAAGTCCCATCATCAAAACTTGACTGATGGGAACACCATGCATAGCAAGAGCTAACTAACTAAAATTTCTGGTTTATTTCGAACATAGCGCATCAAAGCAAGTGCAAAAAATGTAAAAGTCTACATACTCTTCTCTCTGAAGAACAACAAAGTATGGATTACAATATGAAAGAGCAGCTACTTCTCATCTTGAGAAAATTCTTAGATGGTGAGGCATTTGCAACACTTTTTCTTCCTAAAGAGCAATGATCACATTTCATATGAATGCTAATCCTAGCTCTTCCACTCATGTACTTACCAATTATGCAATGTATTATTTTTCATTCAAGTAATTACCCGTATTTATCGGCGTATAACACGCACTTTTATAACTAAAAAAATAAGCTGAAACCCTACCTGCGTGTTATACGCCGATAACTCCTAGAGCTGCACGATCTGCAGCCGCGTCTCCCTCACTTCCAGTTCCGGCGAGGGTGCGTGTTATACGCCGGTGCGTGCTATACGCCGGCAAGTACGGTATATAAAAATGACTGCTACTAATCTACTATTACATTTGTAGAGAAACATCATTGTCATGAACTATTTCTGTACATATAAAAGACTGTTGAATTGTTAGTCAAGCGTGGCAAGCCTTTAAGTGAAGGTACAATTGTAGTAGATTTGTTTTGACTATGATAAGATAAGTGCAATTAGCTCCAGCTACCATGGTAATATTCTGGTTATGCGTGTGGAGAATGTTACGTAGTGGTGTTTTTGGTAGTGAGATATGTTTGGGTGCAGAAAACAGAGTGTGGTGGGGGCAAGTTTAAAATCTCAAAAGAGTAAGGAGTTAGGGTGATTACAACATGGTTGAATGGACATTTGCAAGTGTAAAAGATAATGCAAGTGAACAACCGAATTATTTATAGGCTTAGGGGAGAGAGGGAGAGTGAAACTAGAGAGAGAGAAAATGGGGGAAAGAGAATGAGAAGGAGAAGAGTGAGAAAAAGGGAAATAATGAAAGGACAGAAATAGAGAATGTGAGTAGAGAAAGAGAATTTGGGGTAGAATCGGGTAGTGACTGAAAGAAAGGGGAGAAGGAGAGAAGAGGGAAAAAGGGCAAGAGAGAGGAAGGAACAACAGAGAATGGGAGAAAAATTAGAAATAATGAAAACAGAAAATGGGGGACACACGTAGAGAAAGGAGGAAGAGATACAAAGGGAGAGATAAAGAGAAAAAAGGGATTAGCAAATAAAAGGGGGCAGTGAGAGAGATTTCTTTTTGACACGCAAATGTGCTAGTCTGTAATATTAATGCACATTCTAGCTGACAATTATGCAAGTATTTTACAGGAATGTGTTCTTACTTGAGCTGCCAGTGGGGTCCAAATACAATTTTCTCTTAGAGAGAGAAATAATAGTGCTGAATTAAATTGTAGTTTTATATCAAATGTGATGTTCCCCTCTAAACACTTGATATATATATATATATATATCTATATATATATATAACATATATAAGTATATATATAATTATATATTGAGAGGAAGTGACAGGCATTTAGTACATCATTACATTTGGTATCTGTAACAAAATATTTGCAATGCTAGAATGGGGATATGTGCATAAAGTCATCAGCCAGATCACTTGTGTAGTCACTGCAAGGAACTGACATGGACATGATCAATTTATTCTATTTCAATTCGGATCAGTTGCAGCTACAATCTAAACCACACATGGAGTAAAAATGATTTTTCTGTCTTTGCCCTTTATTGACATTTAAATTTTATTAAAACATACCTCTAAATGTATAGGGGGGCTGAGCTGTAAAACCAAAACAAATGGTTTTGGGGACATCAAAGGTATACTAGTATATTAAATGTCTGTTCTAGCCATATCAAAACAAACTGTTTTCCATGACATTTGTACACCGCGTATGCGTAGTACAGATATAATGCTATGGGTGATTGTTTTCAGATAACAAAGAAAAAGAATCTTCGAGTGATTTCAGCACGGAAGAAAAAGTTGGATCAGGTATGAATTGCATTCAAAAGTGAGATGAATCTTCTAACAAACATGATCTAAACCAGTACAAGTGTATATGTGGCTGCCTGTTATCTGTGTGTGTGTATAGGTTGCATCTGAAAAACTTTAAATCAGCACACTTATTCCTGTGACCACCTATTAGTATAATGAATGATGGAGTAATGATTATGTATTAAATCAAGCAGTGAAATTCCATTAAATGTTTACTTATAGAAGTGGATAAAATGTTATTGATGTATGTTGATGGGGCAATTTGTCACATCAGAATATAAAAGGCAGAAAGAGATAGAGTTACAGTTAGGAGTTTGCATTCAGTATTAATTAGTTCAAGTATTAATTTCTCCTTAAATTACCACCCATGTTCACAGAGCACACTAAAATATTGGCTTGGGACAATAATATAGTCTAATTTGTTGTCATATTTTTTTACAGATGACTGTGAAGTGTGGAAAGTGATACTTAATTGTTTGATTTCTCTTGCTAAGTGGGAATGGGGAACAACCTATAACTTCCTTTACCTTCAAAATGAATCAGGTAAGTGTCTTAATTAAATTGTAAAAATTAACATGGCAAAGTGATAGTTCTGTTTTTCTCTTGTTCTCCTCGAAGCTCCCAGATTTTATGCAGCCACTTCAGAAGTCATAATAAAAATATTGTTTTGAGTTTAAATTGTTTAAAACATTATCAAGGACTACACATTTGGGGTCTATTCACCATAATGCAAAGGTTCTTATAGTTGTCAAAAATGTGTGTTTTCAGCAGCCTTGTACGTGATCAAGGCACTAGATACATTTGTGGGTCATGTGGAGAGTGTATGTTCAATAAATAACGACAGACACCAAATTGGATTTTGAAAGGCCACAGTTTTATTTATGAAATACTGTGACACGTAAAAAACTTTATTCAAACTTTAAAACATACATTTTCTTAAACTTGTGTAACCTCCAACCTTAGCGTACGAACCGCCAGACTTAACCCTTTAGAATCAAGGAGGTTACAACCACCGACCGTGCGACAACTAAGTGCTTAACATCGATACCTCAACACAGGTAACTCACACCAACATGTTGCCACGTACACCAACCACAAGCCGTAAAGCTGCACTAGCTCGTGGTGTAAACAAAGGCCCTCCCTTTCCCATGGGACCCTGCCCGTGGAAAAAAGGCCCACCATAACTCACAATAACCACGGATTCCATACCTCGGATGAAAACCGCGACAATTTCACCCCGTACCATGAATAAACCGACCATAAAAACCTGACGGGAACCTCAGTTCCCCGCCACGGCCAGCGCATTCGACCCCACTTGAAAGCGCTGGCTCCTCCACAAAGACACCGCTTTCTCCACGCCACACCTAACGTCTAGCAACCATATATCCGAACCAATGTCGGTCAGGTGAACACCATCCCTGCGAAACAAAGCCGCATTATCGCCCTCCAAATCAGAGTGAGGCACCACAATACCTCCAAAGCGGGACACAAACCTAGACACCGCCTTGTTGACCTTAACCCTGGCCCTGTTAACCCCCTGTAAGGACCGGGCACCGCGCCAAAAAAGCCGAGGAGTGATATGGGACCAAACCACCACCAGCCCCGGAAACCGCGTCCACAACCGCAACAGATCACATTTAATGTTCCGAATTAAAACCCTCAACGGAACTCCACAAAGGTCATTACCACCGCCATGCAATACCAAAACATGTGGGGGAGAACCGGACCGTACCCTAGCGTAGAATTCGGCGATCACATCCCCCAGGGCTTGCCCCTAAAACCGAACCAGCTGACCTGAGCGTCGTCGACGGAAAGGCCCAAGTGAGCACCCCGTTCCCGAACAGCCGCCCTCCTTTCCGCCCAGTAGACAAAGGAATGGCCAAAAATCCACACCTGGCAGCAAGCACGATCTGCAAAACAAACAAATCAAAAACCGGTTAACAACAAACCAACGGAAAGGAGGGGGCGAAAACAACAACATCAGACAAGCTGAGGCCGGACGTAAGACCGAAACCGAGACGATCTCCACAGCCCGATGCGCTGAATGGTCTCATCAGAAAGGCCCCACCGGGCCGCCTCCGTGGCCGCACCAATCCGGAACGAGTGAGACGCAAACGCCCCAGGGGACAGCCCCAGCCGCGCAAGCCCCTTATGAAAGACCGCAACAAACTGATAGCGCGACAAAAATGAGCCATCAGCGTGCACAAAAAAACGGCCCCTGTACATCAGGGCGCAACTGTAAAAAACGGGACAAGCACACCACCGGACACAAGGACGACCAGGACAACTGAAACAAAGACACCGTAAAACCCTTACCCAACTGATCCGTCTTGGACCTCCGAACAAATAACTTCACCACGTCAGCCCCAATCAACACGTCCTGCATGCGCAAACCACCTCCGACCCCACGCGATGGACTAACAAATTCACTGATGCGTAAGGCCCCGAAGAAGGCACCACAAAAGCAGCACGAAATAAGACAACCTCATAGGAGTCCCTACAAACCGCATCCAAACCGTCGCAGAGCCCACCCAGTATCTGAAAAGTAACCGGCCGACGAGAGTCCCTCGTCTGGAAACCCTTGCGAAAACCCCTCAAAGCCTGTTGGACCACAAAGGCTTTACAAAAATCCTCCTCACCCATCAGTTTACAACGAAACGAGAGAGCCGAGACTAACTGGTTTACCTTGGAAACCGACACCCCGTTTTCAAACGAGTCGCCTAAATACCTCAGCAGCGCCAGCACCTTGCCATCAGTAGAGGAAGGGTGTCCGCAGGTCCCCAGGAAAGCATCCCAATACGCCCAAGCCTTCTGATAGGCCGTCCAAGTAGAGGGAGCCAGCGACCGACGTATCAGGTGCAAGGCGCGACGTCCCCCATCGTCCAAAGCCAGGACGGGCAAGGCGAGCCCACCGGAAGGGCCGTAGGTGCCAGCTGTCGAAACCGCGACCACTGCTGTCGAGACAAAGCATCAGCAACAGAATTCTCAACACTGGGTATATGGACAGCCGTCAAAAACATATTAAGTTGCAAACAGCGCAAAACGAGATGCCGCAACAGCGCCACGACCGGGGGCGAAGAGGACGACACGTTATTAATGGCCATCACCACACCCAAATTGTCACAATGCAAACGCACTCGCTTATTCTGAAACAAATCGCCCCACAACTCCACAGCCACAACCACCGGAAAAAGCTCGAGGAACACGAGATTCCGACAAAGGCCAGACTCCCTCCAATCCGCGGGCCAAGAAGAGGCACTCCACCGGCCCCCCAAAAAGGCCCCGTAGCCGTCGCCACCAGCGGCGTCCGTGTAAAACTCCAGATTCACATTAGAAACGGCCTCATCCATCCAAACAGTTCTCCCATTAAATTCGCTTAAAAACACATCCCAAACCGGGACCCCGGGACCGACACACAGAAAATCATCCAAGTAGTGGATAACAGAAGAAACCCCAGCCTCTTCCCTAACCACCCATTCCAAAAAACAGCTAAAGGTCTCAAAGTAAAAACAGGAAATGGAACACCCCATAGGGAGACACTTATCTATGAAGTACTGTCCTTCCCACAAACAACCCAGAAGGTGAAAACAGTCCGGATGAACAGGAAGGAGCCGAAAGGCCGACTCAATGTCGGTC
This sequence comes from Spea multiplicata, assembly GCA_009364415.1. NCBI lineage: Eukaryota > Metazoa > Chordata > Amphibia > Anura > Pelobatidae > Spea > Spea multiplicata. Next base: position 10,909 of record VKOC01021298.1, on the reverse strand, counting down.
TTAGCCAACAGCGCCCCCCGCCCACAACGCCGAACCCAGTGTAACGCCGAGTCAAAAGAGGCATACGAAACGGTACACATCTCCTTGTCAATCCCGTCGTTCACAGAACCCCCTTTAGGAAAGGAAAGGTGGTGAATCATCCGAAACTTCCCGGGTTCCTTTTTGGGAACCACACCTAAAGGCGAAACACGCAAATGGGCAAGTGGGGGGGTAGGGAAAGGGCCCGCCATCCGACCCAGGGCAACTTCCTTCGCCAATTTGTCCCCCACAACCTCAGGAAAGGACAGGGCAGACCTCAAGTTTCTAGGAATGCCACAAACACTAACGTCAGTAAACGGAATGAAAAAACCCTCAGAAAAACCAGCTTCCAACAACCCAGCAGCCGCCCTGTCAGGGTAACGAGACAACCAAGGGAGCATTTCATTTAGCTTCACTGGAGTCTTCCCCTTTTGAGCCAGACCCAGACCCTTTTCCCCCCCTTCCCTTCTTAAAGCACTTGGACAGGGGGTGGGAACCGGAGCATCCGGAACACTCGTGCTTAAACCTGCAGCTGGTACCCCACTTGCACTGCCCTTCATTAAACTGCCAGCAATAACCTTTTTTGAGCCCTGCCGGCGACGAGTTGCTGGCCCCGCCGGCAGTCCCTGAAAAGGGCTGCCGAACAGGGGCCGTGACCTTAAGCCACAACGCAATGTCTTTATGGTCCCATCGCATGGACGACCGCACCGCCTTACGCTGACGAAACTGTTCATCATAGCGGAGCCAGGCTAACCCCCCATACACTCTGTGAGCTTCCCCAATACTGTCCATGTAACAGAACAGCTGGGAACACTGGTCTGAAGCTTTCTCCCCAATCACGCTAGCTAGGATAGCAAACGCCTGCAACCAATTCTGAAAAGTTCGAGGTATCAGGCGATACCTCCGCCTTTCCTCGTCCTCCTTCTTTTTCTCATCAGACTTAGAAGACCTATCTAATTGAAAACGCTCCAATGGCAGAAGGGTAAAAATATCAACATACTCCCCCTTCCAAATCTTTTCCTTCACTTCCTGCTTTAAATGAGCCCCCAAAGGACCCTCAAAACAGACGTACACCTCCCCCTGTGCCGTATCAGACGGACGCACTGGATCAGCCACAGCGGCCGCCGCCACCACACCAGAAGCACCAGAAGCCTCAGTTGAAACAGAAGCCACAGAAACAGTAGCCGCAGTGGGCACGGTGGTCACAGCAGGAATGACAGGCGCAGCAGGCGCAACAGGCACAGCAGTAGCTACAGCAGCGGGTGCAACAGGCGCAGCAGGCGCCGTACCACAGGTACCAGTACCCCACACCACTGTCGGCGACGCAGGCGCAACCCCAGAACCGCCCGGAGATGGGGCCGGGAAGGTTTGTAAAAGGGAAGCTAATGCCCCCACAAAAGAACCCCAAGCCCCTGGCTTAACCCCAGGCACATCCCCAACCCCCGTCACAGATTGTGAACAAGGCAAAGGCGCAGCCAAATTAACCCCTGCGGGACCAGTATCCCCTGCAGACTCACCAGGCTGGCCATGTGGTGTCTGCTCAGCCGTTCCTGAAGTCATCAGAGAGCCCTGGGCAGGAGTGGCGAAGAGGTCAGGAGAGGCAGCCAGCCGTTGAGAAGAGGAAGCCCGGCTGGACTGCCCAGCAGCCGGAACAGATGAAGGGGCAGCCGGATCAGAACGGCCACCCACACTGGAACGGGGAGGAGACGCCCGCCGAGAACCGGACCGCCGTGAGGAGCGAGTCCTGCTCCTGCTCCGGTCCCTGGAAGCCGCGGTGGACGAGCGGTCACGTGACCGGGAGGGAGACCGCCGTTCAACTCTGCCGGGTCGCCGGGAGTCCCGCCTCCGGAAAACAGGCTCCGCCTCCACCCGCCGAGATGAACTAGGAGCCGGGGACAACGATACACGCTGTCCCCGGCCGTCGCGCCGCACGGCCGCTCCTGCGAGCCGCACGGGGCTCCGGCACCGCCACGCTCACCTCTTCTGGACGAGGTCTTCTCGGGCTGACGTCCACCCGACCAGCAACTCCGGAACCCTGCCGCCTGCCGGTGGACCAGTCTGGGCTGAGCCTCTCGGGGGGTCGCGCACGCCTCGCTCTGGTAGCCCTCTGCGTCGCCGCGGGAGATCCAGGTGCTGCTCCTTCCTCCGGCCGTGAAGGTCCTCCGGTCAGGTGCTCCAGACGTTCTTCCAGCCACGACGTCCCCAGCTGCAGGGCCGAATCCCGGATCCTGGACAGCAACTCCTCCAAATCAGCCATGGTAAGTGGTAGAGCCTCACTGGAACACAGGAACGCTGGAACACTGGAACGAAACGCTTCTCACTGCCTCTCCTTCCTGTTTAAAGAAAAATGGTAGAGGGTCAGAGAAAAGCAGCCACATTTAAAGACCCTTAACCCCACCCCACCATAAACTTTTGACCTATGGCGACCTAGCCATGAGGTGATCATGCCCCCCTAGCATGATCCAGGCCTGATCATGCGGCCCCTTCTCTGATGTTTGTGTATCCGGGGCCCACTGTACCACCTTCAGTGTCTGCGCCGGTATATAACAGTAGAAGTTATGCAGTTTTAAAGTGTGTGGGGGGGGTTGCCACATACAGGATCCGCCCCAGGTGCCAAATACTCTAGGTTTTCAATGTTTTCATTTATGTCCCGGGCAGGGGCGTCGAACGGTCGCTTGTGAAGTTTTCAGCAACCGCTCAGCGCCCCTCACTCTCCGTGACTCCGGCGCTCAGCTGTGAAGCGCGTACCACGGGAAGACGGACTCAACAAGGTGAGTAAGGGGATGGGGCAGAGGTGGTAGATAGTGATACAGGGGGATAGATAGTGAGAAAGGGGAGTTTTGTTACAAGTTTTTATTCCTTTCTTTTTTTGGGATGGGGGGGCGCCAGAGGAATAGTCCGCACAGGGTGCCAGAACACCTAAGGCCGGCTCTGATTGCCAACTTGTGTTGAACGCCCGAGACTGGGATGCCAGTAATGAAAGTATTGGCTCTAATGGCCATTGCTAGAGGTTCCATACTCAAAATAAAGAGGAGTGGTGAGAGAGGGCATCCCTGTCTAGTGCCATTCTCAGACTCTGCGGTTTACCCAACGTCTGCTGTGGCGCACCTGTCATCTGCCGTCCTCTGCTCGGTTTCCTACTAGCAGTTCCCATCTCTCTGCTATATAGTAGACAGTGCATGGTTCGGCCACCTGGACATGGTTCGGCCTCCTGGACCGGGTAGGCGCAACAGGATGACTGAAAGGACCTGGAAGAAGCGACAGCAAGGCATGTGGAGATAATAAAAATAATAATAAAAAAACCTGCGTTCAGCTGTGGCGATGTCCAGTCCGGTATCTTCAGCGGAGGAAGTGGCAAAGTCTTTAAGAAGGTCGGTAGATCCGACTGCTTGTGTGCCCTTCCTCGCTATTAGAGAGAAGGCAAACCCCCATTGATAGGGTATTGAGGCTTCCCTGAGTGCAAGGTCAGAGAGCGTAGGCGCCTCCGATTTTGCAGTGCCATAGGGGAAAGATCTTGGATGATGCTGATAGTGTTACCCTCGAATAGGAGGAGTGCCTTGGTTCTGCATTTCTTTAGCATCAGCTCCTTCATGCGGTAATCCTGTAGACAACAGACTATATCCCGTGGGGGCTGAGAATCAGGACCTCTGGGACGTAGTGTTGCACCTACCTGTCCCGCCGGGGTCCCGCAGCATCCCTCTCGCGCGTCCTCGTGTCCTCGGTCACGCTTCCTGGCCAGTGACAGTCCTGTTGGGGCTGCCGCAGTGTATCAGCGGCGATCGGATAAACGATCCGCCGCTATACGCTTGCGATGCCTGAACAGTACATCTTCTGCCTGTGTGGCACTTCCGCGTCGCTCTCAGAAGTAACACAGGCAGAGAGCTCTTAGTGTTTAGCTGCCGCGAGCATATCAGAGGCGATTGGGTATTCGATCCGCCGCTACATGTTCACGGTGGCTTCAACAGTACCACTTCTGCCTGTGTGGCACTTCCGCGTCACTCGCGGAGGTAACACAGGCAGAGAGTATTTAGTGTTGTTGCCATCGCGATGACGCTATTCTTGCGTCGGTCGCGATTGTGACAGAACCCTCCATCACTGGGGCCCCTGGAGAGGCCTGAGAGCCAGCCTCCTCCCTATCGACTATGGGCCCAGGCCTTGTAGAGACTTCTGTGTGTGGATACAGGGGTTCAGTCTGCTGATGTACCCCATGTTTTAGCACTCAGAGTCTCAGAACTGTAACGTCTGCTGGACATCCTGTGGTAGGAAGAAGGCTGATTGTCTTAGCATTGTTAATTGTATAGGTGTGAAGTGTTTCCCCTGTTATTGTGTGAGTTAGCCCTTGTCTTAAGACCCCCTGTAGGTATGACTAGGTGTCACTGCTGCATACCTAATTATCAATTACATAACAGGTAGCTGTTAATCCTGTGAGCTCCTGTTATCCCTGTGTCCTGGCCATTGTCTGTCTCAAGCCAATTATATGTCTATCGTCATTCCACGTCTACGTCCCCAGTTAATGTAATTATTTATGTCTCATGACATCCTGTCCTTCCCCGGGATATTGTGTTGCAGGATTTGATCTAATTACTTCCTTCCTGCCATGGTAATTAGATCATGTGATATTTGTATTGCCCCTTTTCTACTTCTGTGTATATATACCTCTGTATTTGGCTTTAATAAATGAGTCCTGCTTTCACCTCAACATGAGTGTTGCCTGATGTTTGGGGTGGGCTATAGCCACGCTGTGTAGCTAAGCTTCGGATAGCCACAGTGCCAATGCGGCTTCGGTGCAGCGACGTCCCTCCTTCTATCTACAATGCTGGTTCTGCCCGGCGCTGAAGGGGTTACTTGTTGGTGTCCCGGCAGGAGGAAGCAACGTTAGGCGGGAGTACCCAGTCGGGGTAAGGTCGGTCCCGTCACAGCGATGACGTCATCCTACCTGTGATTGGCCCGCTCCCTGTTCTCCCGCCATTGGCTCTATTTAAACTTCCTTGTTCTGTGTTTCTGTTCCTGTTCAACGAGTCCATATTATTGTTCTCAGGGTGTTTGTTTCGCCAGTGCTTTCTGCTTGAATTTCACGTGTATCAGACCTCGGCTTTCGTTCTTCTGACCTTGATCCTGCGCTGCCTGCCCCGATCCCGGCTTGTTTTTTGGAATCGCTCCCTTTCGTTCTGCTGGTTCATACCGTTCCTTGGCGAGTCACACCATTCCTGCATTGTGGGTCCATCACCTGTGGTGCCTGACCCGACGTAACACGTAGAGCGGGGTGAGCATGATCTAGGACAATAGGGATGTCCCCCGGTTTATCTAAAATCTCATTGAAGAAAGACGTCAACGTGGAGACAATGTCTGAAGTAAGTATTGACTCGGGGATGCCACGAACTTGGAGGTTGGAACGCCGTTCCCTGTTATCTAGATCCCCCATTTGTTTGTAAAGATGTGCAATCGTGTCTTGTTGTAGTGAGACACAATCTGAAATTGCACCCACCTCAGAGTTTATTTTCTCTTTGCTTTCCTCCAGAGTTGCCACACAATTCCCCCAGCTGGTGTAAGTTCTCTTTTGTGTCCTGCAGGTCATCCCATATACAGGAGAGTGCCGTGTGGAACAGTGTCGACATCTCAGCCTTCGTGGGGGGATCTCTCACAGCCTCCTGCCACGCTGGTTTAGCCTGTGAGAGCCGAGGGGCAGAAGATTCTTCAATTGACGCAGATTCGGAACAAGCACTTCGCGGGCTTGAGGGAGCCGATGCCATCTTGGTAAGCGTGTCTTTATGTTCCGGATCAGAGATATGTTTAAAAAACTCACAAACCGAGTTGCAGGAATGTTTCTCCTTTACTCCAGAGGTTCTAGCAGATGATGAGGCTTTAGAATATTTTCCCATCGTCACGTTTTAACACCCAAAAAAACAGGTAAAAAGCTGAAGGTCCTCGGAGCTCTCTCTCTATGCGTGCATCCTGTTTAAGCACCAGCCACGGCCCCCATAAAGTGATTTATTTGCTTATACTCATTTTCACTGCTTATCGTTTAAAACATCTACTGAAAACATCATACTGAATTATAGTCTCAGGAGAACAGAACTAATTTTATAAACATCAATATGGCTCCTAAAGGTAAAGATAAAACTACTAAAGCTTTAGAAATTTACTATTCACCTAAAGAAAAGAGAAAGCATGAAGGGAGGAGGTCTACCATAGAAAACCTTGATCCCAGGACGACAAACACTTCCCAATACTGAAGATATTACTACGCAACAAAATCTTATGAAACAATGTATTATAGAACTGATGAACGACCTATATTCCAAAATAAAATTGGACATAAAGGAAAATATGAGATCAGAGAAGAAATAACTTTATTAGAGAATATTAATTTACAAGCTAACACAATTCAGAAAATACAAGATGAACAAAACATTTTGAAATCCTCTAATTTGGAACTGGGAAACAGACTAAAAAAATTGGAATTAAAGACTAATGATTTGAAGGACCGCTCTCGCAGGAAAAATATTAGATTGAGAGGAATTCCGGAGCGAATATCAAATGACCAGCTAGAAGAATTTGTACAGAAAATCTTTCTGAGTTTAATTCCCACACAGATTTTAGGAGAATATCCTTTTGAAAGATGTCATCGGATTTGTAAACTTACGGGAATAAAGGAAGGGTTAGCTCGAGATGTTATAGTAAGAGAGAAGAAGTCAGGGGGAAGCAAGAATTAGATGATCCCTATAAAGAAATTAAAATCTATGCAGATTTTTCAATCGCAACAAGACAAGCAAGAAGTTTTCAGGACCTGACAAAAATTCTAAGGGAAAACCAAATCTCATATAGATGGGGATTTCCAAACTCTTTGCTTATGTACTATGACAATTCAACTTTACAGTTTAGTGACCCCTTACAGGCCCGGAAAAAATGGTTAAAATGGGTTTAATTAAGTAGATATGCTTTTGCTATCGGAATGGTTTATTAACAGGTCTAATCCAATGTGTTAGCAAGTTATCGAGTTGCTTAACCGCTTAATGACAATAGACGGTCCGGGCACGTCACCCGAAAATGAAGGGTTAACGGCAATTGACGTGCCAGGACCGTCATGTCTTTAAACGGGTGCAGAAAGCGATCTACATTCACTTTCTGCACCCAAACGGCGTTGCTGTAAAGCCTGGACCTTGAGGCATTCAGCAACGCCACAATCGGCACCAGGGGCCATGTCTGGCCCCTCCCCGGGGTGTCAAAATCCGCCATACATTGTATGGTGGCGGACGCCCGTTTTAAAAGCGTTTAGGAGGCGATCAACGATCACCTCCTAAACTTAAATGGTGTCTCTGGAATGATCAGGAGGCATTCAGCGACACCAAATACTCCGGAGAGCGGTCACAGACGCCGCTGCAAGTGATCTTCACCATCCGCAAGATGGCGGCCGCCTGGTAAAAAAAATAATAAAGATGAAAAAGTTCACTAGATGGTTTCCAGACCCTCTAGAGAACTCTGGCTCCACTTTCAGGTTGAATACAGGTACTGTATTCAACCATGCAAGTTAATGGAGCCCAGCTTTCTAATCACAGTGTGATTAGTAAAAATAAATTAAAAAATAAAATTAATAATAATTAGAAAAAAAATAGTTCAAAAACAGTAAAATTTTTAAATAATTTACCACTGATGTCACTATCAGGGGAACCTCAAGCTTGAAAAAAATGTAAAAAAAAAAAAAAAAGTAAAAAAGGCAAAAAAAAAATCATATAAATATATAAAAAATATATTTTTGTGAGCAAGTCCTAAAATTAACACATTAGCTTAAATCAATTCTTGCATGGAAAGAGTTAAAATACTGGCATATTAAATGCCCATGGGGTGTCTACTTTTAAAAAATGTATGATTTGATGGGGTAAATTGAATTGGCCGGGTTCAACAATGTCCCAATTAACACGGGGGGAAGGATGGCCATACATCTAATTTCCAATTACAAAAATGCACACGTCCCAAATGAGGCCTTTTAGTTCCCCCAAAAAATGAGAAACCCATGCATGTGGGGTATCAGTGTACTCAGGAGATGCTGAACACATATTGGGGTGTCGTGTGACAGCAGCATATACCAGGAGCTGTAAATTCATACATAAAGTAGGTGTGGGGTGTTTTATGACAGTGACATATACCATAACCTTTTAATTCATACCTGAAGTAAAATGTGTGTGAAAAAACAAATGCAAAAAAATGACTACCACAAAGTTTGACAAAGACTGGTGGTAGATATGGTGCAAGGAAAGAGTTTAAATACTAGCATATGAAATACCCTGGGGTGTCTAGTTTTCAAAAATATATGGCTTTATTGGGCACACTGAAATGGCCCGGCTCAAAGATGTACCAGAACCTTTTAATTCATACCCGAAGTAAAATGTGTGTGGAAAAAACTTGCAAATAAATGACTACCACAAAGTTTGACAAAGTCTGGTGGTAGATATGGCGCAAGAGTTAAAATACTAGCATATGAAATACCCTGAGGTGTCTAGTTTTCAAAAATATATGATTTGATGGGGTAAATTGCATTGGCCGGCTTCAAAGATACCCGAAATGGCACATGGGGGGAAGAAAACGTGTAGAAAATGTCACGCACAGCGTAAGGTAGAACCTGTAATCAGGTAGAGCAGCGTGTGCAAGTCCAATAGACAGGGAACCAGAGTCCAGTACAGAATCGCCAATGAGCAAGCCGAGGTCAGGAAGCCAGAAGTCAGGATCGTAGCAGGGTAAGCCGAGGTCAGGAAGCCAGAAGTCAGGATAAACGTGAGGAAAGCCAGAGTCAAACGCCAGGAATCAGTATCAGGAACAAGCCGAGTCGGTAACGGGAAAACAACAGGAACGCGTACTGAGATGACACTATGCAAGATAGGTACAACCATCAGAAGGCAAGGCTGGGAGGTTTCTGAGGCTCTTAAATAGGAAGAGGAAGTGCAGTCATCAATTAGCATTCTCCCGCCCCAAATTCAAAATGCCGTTACGTCACTTCCGGTCCGCGGCCATCTTGGGATTGGCGAGATCTCAAGTTTCTAAAAGGACCGGTAGTACCGGCTGGCGCCACTAGGTGGCGTGCGGAGGAGCGAGTACACGCGGCAGGTCCGGACCAGGTTCCAGTAGGCAGCGGTGGCTGCCGTGTCGAGTTGCGGGGCCTTCCCCGTCCTCGCGGCGGCAGAAGCTGTCTTGCGGAGGAGGGAGGTCTCCCTCTCCTCCGCGGCGGTTGAAGCTGCTGTGGTAGGGCGGGAGGTCTCCCCCTTCTCCGCGGCGGTTGCGGCTGTCGTGGTAAGGTCGGGGGTCTCCCCCTTCTCTGCGGCGGTAGCGGCTGCTGCGGCAAGGTGGGGGTCTCCCCCTCTTCCGTGGCGGCTGATGCTGCAGCGGTGAAGCCGGCGGCCTCCCTCTCTTCCGCGGAAGATCCGTGGACCCGGAGGAACCGGCAGCCAGGTACGTTACAATAATATGCACTTATCTCTTTGATTGAAATATGATTTCAAAATAACAGCTAAACTGGCAGTTATTTTTCATTCTTTAATATTAGCCCCTGCTGACAATATATATAAATATTAGACCCTGCTGCCGATATATAGAAATATTATACCCTGCTTCCGATATATATTAATATTAACCCCTGCTGCGGATATATACTTATATTATACCCTGCTGCCGCTATATATTAATATTTGACCCTGCTACCAGTATATATGAATATTAGCCCCTACTGCCAATATATATTATTAGTCCCTCAAGCCAATTTATATAAAATTAGCACCCTGCAGCCAATATATATAATATTATCCCCTGCTGACTTAATAACTATAAATACTAGACCCTTGTTGCCCAATATGAATGATAAATACTTATTACCCTGCCTGCAATAAATATTTTAAAATTAGCCCCTCTGCCAATAAATATTAATTAGCCCCATGCTGCCAATATATAAATAAATATAAGCCCCTGCTGCCAAAACATATATAAATATTTGCCCCGGGTACCAATATATATATAAATATTAGACCCTGCTGCCAATATATTTTATAGTAAAAAAATTGGACCCTACCCAAGCATTTCCCGCTCAACGCTTCCTTGCATGCAATCACTCCCTCCGCTACCATACTAAAAAAAAACAAAATTCCCACACTGACTGCAGATCAGGGGAAGACCGTGAGAGTCAGTCCTGCACCGTGACATTGAGAGGTCCTCTCCCCTGTAATCATCCCCAGAGTCCCTTTATCCCCTCATTCACTAAACCATACCGCTCTTTTACTTACACCCTGTAGTTCAGGTATAGATCAAATAAACAACACATGGAAACAGCACATGCAACTGAATGAGATAAAAAAACTTGTATTTGCAGGTATACATAAATAACGCATGGAAACATAGCATTGCAGGTATAAACCAACAGAACACACAAACCCAGCATTGCAGGTATATATCAACTGGAAATCACATGTACACTCAGCAATGAAGGTTAAGATCGAATAAAACAACACATGGAAACAGCACTCCAGGTATTGATCAACTGAATAAGACATACAAATCCTATATTTGCAGGTAAACATAAATAATGTATGGAAATATAGCCAATACAGACGAACAGAATGACACAAAACCCAGCTTTGCAGGTATATATGAATTGGAAATTACATATAAACTCTGCATTAAAGGTATAGATAAACCCCCTAAATTACAGGCATAGATCACAGGTTGCACCCCAAAGCCAACCCCGGTGTCCACACTGCCCACATAAAACCTGACCAGCACCCAAATTACACATTGTGTCAACTTTGTCCCCAAACAGCCGAACGTACGCCATGTTTGTCCCATAAACACATCTCCCTCCTAATCTATCCTATCTACCCCCTCTCCCTCCCAATCTATCCTATGTACCCCT
>VKOC01021297.1:0-17742 GCA_009364415.1 Spea multiplicata | reverse complement strand
GGGTGTCAGTGTGTCAGAGCCTGTCCTGGTGTGTGTGTGACAGAGCCTGTCCTGGTGTGTGTGTGTTTGGTTGTCGGTGTGGCAGAGCCTGTTCTGATGTGTGTGTCTGGGTGTCGGTGTGACAGAGCCTGTGTTCAAAACGTTCAAAACTACAAAACGTTCAAGGCCCTGAAATCATTTAGTGGAAAAGGTTTTTTTTGTTATAATATTTATTACAAGGATTAGTCGCACTCAATTGTGGCTTCAGGCTTCCCATGTTGAATGACCAAGTATTATTTTAGCCCAATAACAAAAGTATAATTCCATAGCACATTACTTTTGGAAATTATGAATGCCCCCCAGTTTGACTGTTGTATCTTGTGTGCCCCCCCTATATATTGTTTCTAGAGTCGCCACTGGATGTCTGGTAATAGCCTTGCTAGATATATCTGGTACCTACACATTTGGATTCCTACTTGCCTTTATGGCACTTGATATTTATATTAGTATATGAGATTTAGCACATGGAAAGCAAAGTTGTCTTTTTTTAATTCATTTTTAATTTATTTGGCGTGACTTATAGTATTGTGCTTTATTCATCACACCTGTATTCAGCAAATGCACATTTCTTATGTATCCTTTTAATTTGTCATCTTCATTTGAGGGTTAGCGTGACTTATTGTCACGTCCTACCCAGGCTGTGGAGCTGCATATCTCATTCTTGCTTTAGTTTCTCTGTTTTGCTTCGATCCATTCCTGGATTTCCTTTTGCTTTGTTCTGATCTTCCATTCCTTGCTTCTGCTTCAGCTCTTTGCTTCTGCTCTGTTTCCTTTATAAGGTGAGTCCCTCCCGTGTGTTCCGTTTGTCTCAGTGCTATGTGTTTGGATTACATGTTTGGTTTGTTTCGTACCACTGTCAGCAGGGATTAGCGTTAGGACCCACCGTCATTGGAGTACTTTGGCGTAGTGGTGGGCTAAGCATACTATGGCCATATCATGTGACGGAATCTCCAATTGTTATCAATCAGTCTTAGGTTAGTTTCTGTATTCATGTTTGTCTGTCTCTTATGTACCTTTGTCCTTCTTCCTTGTATCATCTGAGGATTCTGGTTCCTCTCTCCTCTCCCCATGTCCCAGTTAATATGTCCTATCCTTGCTTAAAGGAGAAGGCTCCTCACTCCTTCCCCTGTGTTCCTTGCCTTGTTCTCTGTCCTTTGTTGTGCCCTGTATCATGTATATCTTGTCTAGTAATGTTTATTCCTTGTCTGGTTCACTGTAGTGCCATGTAACATGTATATCTTGTCTGTTTATGTTTCGTGCCTGGTCTCCCTGTTCCTTTGGTTGTTATGTGTCTGCTATATATCCTTTGCTTAGCTTCCATACTCCCAGCCTGCAGCATCCTACGCGTGATTCCTGTGATATGTTTCATGCCCGGTCCAGGGTGTCTGCAGGATATCTTCGTTTCATTCTGGACTTCATCTGCTGCTTTATCAGGGTGCTGGTGTTTGGCTGCATCTGGGTGAGTGTGGTCGCCCTGCAACCAGGCCCTGTCTACTCCACTACTGCACTGTGACTCCTGCACACAATCTTTGGGCGTGCTGGGTCCTTTCAGTCATCTGTTTGGACCCAGTCCGTGACACTTATTCTCTTATTTATTTATCAAATGTTTTATCTTTTTTTATGGGTTACCCCTGATCCTGCTATATACATAAATCACACATTACAGTGAGATGAAACCTTTAATTTTCCTGCCTGAAGTATATGTTTTGATAGATAGCTACCCATAAGACCTAGATGTCCCACACTGTGTTATAAATATGCAGTTAATATTTAACAATACAACAATAATAGTTAAGCTACATGCTAATGAGGATAAGAGGTAAGACAAAACACTCATGGTCATAACATTTCATTATCACCATGGTCATAACATTTATTATATAACGGAAGAACACAAAGTACATTATACTGACAAAAAATATCTGCCTTCAGAATATATCTATTTCAATTTTAAATGTCACTTGGAGTGTTTATAAATGACTAAGATAAATATGATTTATTTGTTCACATCCAACAATGTTAATCACTGATGCATAAAGGGTATTAAAATAAACTAAAGCTTTAACATTGAACAAGATGTATAAGATGTTTGGTTGTAACACCTCTGAAAACTAATTAAAAAAATATCAATAAACTTGTTTGTGAAATCAAAAGACTTGCAATCAAAGGACCTAGAATAATTACGTTTTTAAATAGATTTTCTAATTCCCATCCATGATTTCTTTCTTCCAGATATGAAAACAGGACTACAAGACCAAACAAATCAGGAATGACAACATAGTACTTAAGGGTACTATTAAAAGACCTGTAGGAAATAAACTAGTGTATACATTTATATTTACATTTTAAAAATTACTTGGCTTGGGCCGGCGTGTAGGCGGGCATGGGAGGAGATGGGTGTAGATGCAAGGAGCAGGTCATTGTTGGATCTTAGAGGGCAGGCTGGAGTATATTTGCTGATGAGGGAGGATAGGTAGAGGGAAGCGGTGCTAGTGATAGCTTGGTAGGATAAAGTTAGTATTTTGAACTTAACTCTGCTATGGATGGGGAGCCAGTGGAGGGACTCGCAGAGATGTGCGGCAGATGCAGAGTGTCGGGTGAGATATATTAGTCTGGCAGATGCATTGAGGACAGGGTATAGTCGGGAGAGAGGGAGGCCGGTAAGTAGGTTGTTACAGTAGTCTAGACAGGAGATTACGAGGGAGTGGATTAGTTGTTTTGTGGTGCTGGCAGTCAGGAATGGACAAATTTTGGAAATGTTGCGTAGTTGGTTGTGGCAGGATTTAGAGAGTGATTTAGTAACATAGTTCATAACATAGTTCATAAGGTTGAAAAAAGACCAAAGTCCATCAAGTTCAACCTATATACATATTGTGTCCCTACTGTGTTGATTTGATGTGAGGGATAAAAGATAGGTTAGAGCTTAGGGTCACTCCGAGGCAGTAGACATGTGGTGATGGAGAGGTAGTGGTACCGTCAACAGTGATAGAAAGGGGAATAGGGTTAGAGGGAGGTATTAGAAGGAGCTCAGTCTTAGACATATTTATCTTGAGGTGGTGAGAGGCCATCCACGAAGTAATGCCAAATAGGCAACTGCTGATCTGAGAGAGGACATATGCAGAGAGATTGGGGGTGGAGATATAGATTTGTGTGTTGTCTGCATAGAGGTGGTATTCCAAATGAGGAAGTATAGATGGAGAATAGTAGAGGACCCAGGACAGAACCCTGGGGTACTCCAACAGACAGAGGCATTGAAGAGGAGGCGTCGCCAGCAAAAGACACAAAGAAGAATCTGTTGGAAGGATATAAATTAATCCACGAGAGAGCAGTGTCACGGAGACCAAGAGAGCTAAGAGTCTGTAGAAGGAGGGGGAGTCGACTCTGTCAAAAGCAGCAGAGAGGTCAAGTAAGATTAAGATTTTTTCTAGCAGATAAAAGGTCATTTGTGACTTTGGTGAGAGCAGTTTCAGTCGAGTGCTGTGGGCGGAAACCAGATTGCAGGGGGTCAAGCAGAGAGTTTGAGGACAGAAAGTGGGTTAGATGGCTGTAAATGAGTTTTTCTAAGAGTTTAGATGTTATTGGAAGTAGTGATATGGAGCGGTAGTTAGGAGGGGAATTTGGATCAAGGCAGGGTCTCTTGAAGATGGGAGTGACCTGTGCATGTTTGAATGGGGATGGGAATATGCCAGTAGAGAGTGAGGAGTTGAAGATGTGAGTGAGGGCAGGAGTAAGGCTAGAGGAGAGTGATGGAAGGATGGGGTTCAGAGGGCATGTAGGGAGGTGTGAGGAAGACAGTAGAGCGAGTACTTTGTTCACTGTGGTTGAGGGAAGGAGTTGAGAGAGGCAGAGAGGGGTTGATTGCAGAAGGAGGAGGAAGATGGGTTAGGTGTTAGTGTAAGATTGTTAGTGAGGAGATGGTGATCGAAGATGGGAAAGGGGCGATAGGTGAACTTTGATATGGAGCAGAGATTAGAAAATACCAGGTCAATACAGTGTCCATCACGGTGAGTAGGGGATAGAGAAGATTGTAGGAGACCAAAGGAGGAAAGGAGAAAGAAGTTTAGAGGCAGCAGGGGAGGGTGGGTTTTCGATGGGGATATTGAAATCACTGAGGATTATGGTTGATCTGCTTGGTTGATTGCAGTATCTGTAATCAATCTGCAAGGGGAGTTTAAGTGTCTCAAGAGGGACACTCTGGGAACACTTTTACTTTTTACTGGGTGACGCACTTCAATCAAGAGTTCAAGGCCTTTCATCAATACTGGCGGAGCTTAGGAGGTGATCGTTGAACGCTTCCTAAACTTTTTACTGCATTCGGATCCCGCCATATTAAATATGGCGAATGTAACCGCTCTGAGAGCGATCACACCAGGTCCCAACATTATTTTTGTGTTGCTGAGTGCCTCTACCTTCTACCCAGAAATTGTTGATCACTTTCAAAGCTCACTTAACCCCAGGCGTGTCGATTGTTGTCAAGGGGTTTAAGAATGTTTTTGAAAGACCATTTATGAACAAAATCATACACATGGGCAATCTTGCAAACAAAGCTTTACCGAGAAGTAGTAAACATCATAATTATATTAAAGTCACATCTTGGATTCACATTTATCTTGGTGGTGGTTTTCTGCTGGTATTCTAATACTGTATATATATATATATATATCATCAATCAGTGCAAAATATGATTGTTGTTACATATACATTTACCTATCAATTAACAATACATGCTGTTCATTATAAATACAACTCTTTTTAAATGCATAAGGGGGGTGTACCTTGGAGAGTTGGTCGGTGGCAAAGATGAATTTGAGCTGGGGACTAGGCCAGACCTGAAGCAACATTCATGATTAGCCAGGCTGCCCTGGACCAATTCTCGACTTGGCTCAATTCCATGCCTGCTCATCTTTCTATATGCCCCATTAGTCCTTTAAAACACAGAGAAAAAAGCAGGATGATAGGGAAATAGTAAAAGGTACTGATAACTTAAGGAATAAGAACAGCATTTTGTGCTCTAGCTTGTCATTTTACAACATGTCAGCGTTGGGGTGACCACATGTCCCTAATTGCCTGGGACAGTCCCGCAATGGGACTTTAAGTCCCAGACAGCCTCAGTTGAAACACAGGCTGGATAGGATAGGGTCGCCGAGCGGTCGCTCATGACGTTTTCAGCGACTGCCCAGTGCCCCTCAGTCTCTTCCGCGAGGCCTCTAGCTCGGTCGCAGTGCCGGAATATGACCTCATTCACTCAGCAATGAAGCAGTGCGCACTGCGGCAGGGCAGGGAGACCGAGGCCTTGCGCTCCCACCGAGGGACTTCTGGAAGGTAAGTGAAGGGGAGAGAGTAGATAACGAAAAGGGGAGGAGAGGGGATAGATAGTGAGGAGGGAAAGAGGTAGATGTGTGAACTGTAATTGTGTGAATGAGTGAGAGAATAAATTAATTAATGTGTGGATGAATTGTCTGAATGAGTGAGAGAATTATTCATTTGTGAGAATGCATAAATGAATATGTGTAAATGATTTGTGTGAATGAGTGAGAAAATAAATGTGAATGAATTATGTGGGCAGTGTGGACACCAGGCTTTGGGGTAATTTAGGGGTTTTATCTATACATTTAATGCTGAGTTTTTATGAAAATTCCAATTGATCTATACCTGCAAAGCTGGGTTTGTGTGTTATTCTGTTGATCCATATCTGCTATGCTATGTTTCCATACATTATTTATGTATACCTGCAAATACAGGGTTTGTATGTCTTATTCAGTTGATCAATGCCGGCAGTGCGGTTTCCATGTGTTTATTTGATCTATACTCTTAGTGCTGAGTTTACATGTGAATTCCAGTTGATCTATACCTGCAATGCTGGGCTTGTTTGTTCTGTTGATCTATACCCGCAATGCTATGTTTCCATACATTATTAATTTATACCTGCAAATACAGCATTTGTATGCCTGACTGTCATGTCCCGTGACGCAGCTCGTCGCCCGAGTACCCGCTCCTATAGGTTACTCGGCATTTACCTTATCCGCCGCCTGTCCGGCGCTGCATGTAGCGGGCGCTCGCGAAGAATCCTCCTCTGTGGGTGTTCTTCGTTCGCCGGGAGGGGAAGAGAGGGCGGGCGCGCTCACCAAGCCCCCCTCTTATCCCCTGCCTCCATGGCGACGAAGGGATGCACACTACGTGACGTCACCTACAGGGGGCGGGGCGAGAGGGAGCGGGAGGTTTAAAACCGAGCACTGATTTCTATTCAGTGCTCGGTTATCGTGTGTTCAGAGCTCACTGCTGTGAGCAGTTATTATCTGTATCCTGCATTGCTGTATCCTGCATCTCAGATTGCTGTATCCTGCAAGCTGCCTGGCCTGCCTATCTTCTGTGCGTCTGGTCTACTACATGGTGCTCATTATCCAGCTTGCCATACCTGTACCCTTGTGGGCCTGGTATGCTAAACATAACATGTCTCTGCCATTTCAAGACATCACAAATGTTATATAATTTATTATATATAATATTTATTATATATATGTACTTTATGTTATAATTAG
Organism: Spea multiplicata; assembly: GCA_009364415.1. Lineage (NCBI taxonomy): Eukaryota > Metazoa > Chordata > Amphibia > Anura > Pelobatidae > Spea > Spea multiplicata. Next base: position 11,164 of record VKOC01021297.1, on the reverse strand, counting down.
AACATTGAATAGGTTTGTTCAACAAGCAAAAATAAATCTCTTTTCTGTGAACAAAATTGCTTTATTTAACTTTGATTAAAATTTTGTAAAAACACACTAACAAATGATAGAGAAACAGATTTTACAGAAAATATCTTCCCTTATAATAAAAGGTTATTTTATTAAATTAGCTACATGTATTTGAGTTGCATGTGGCTTATATTTTATTTTCCAAAGTCTAAAACATGACTTTTACATTTTACTTTCTCTAGGCATACTTCTGGGTTTTATTTATTTTTTTAAATGTCAATATATTTTTAACTTAAACTGATTCCCCCCTCAAGGATCCTATACTTGGACTCTACAAGTCTACAGTCTTACAGTTTGACAGCAATCACTTAACTTTGCTGAATTTGTGAAATTTTTAAATGGGGAATATTGTAGCATACCTTATCATAAATATGCTTACAAAATCTGTATCATGATTTTACTTTTCTGCTATATAGCTGAAAAATGAAACTAATGCTTTATGCAGAATAATGCAGAGTTAAACTAAATGTTTTTATTTTTTAAATAAACAGTAACTGCTGGTTAATAGCTTGCATTTCGGTTTGACACCACTTGTGTAGACAGAATGATCCTGGATGGAGATCTTTCATCCGTAATGGCACATAAGAGCTCAAATTTGAGACTCTCCTGAGAGGAGACTCACTGTAGGACTAGCTATTTTAGTATTGTCCATTCATGGCTGAGGTAGTCTTTCAATTTCCTGTACATGGTTTCTCGATTTAGGTATCTCATGGGGCTCTCCCAAAGAAAAAGAAAAAATGTGCCTAGAGGGATCACAACTGTACAACATTACAGAGGACCTGTCTGAGATACCAACTGAATCAGTGACAATTGTGAATCACAAGGAGTAGGTTGTAACACACATCATAGACTTTGTTTTGGTGGACCGTGTGTGAGTCACTAATAGCATAATAGACACTAAACGTGAAAATTGGCCCATTCATTTTCCGACAAAACAAATTCTGTTTCCGCCCATTTGTTTTGGACGAAAATTGAGGGTTTAATTCTAAAATGAAATTTGTTGTTCAACACCCACATTTACTCTCACTCTCTCAGACTCTCACTCTTTCACACTCTCATTTTTATTCACCCTCTCATGCTCTCTGAATGTCTCCCTACCTTCTGCCAATTACTTTCGTTTTTGTGTCTTGGATCCCTACTTCCATGTCTTGCTTCTTCTTTTTCTGCATCTTCTTGTTTTCCTTTCTGTGCTCTTCTATCTTCTCTATTCCCGCTACATCTCTACATCTATAACCTGCCAGCGAACTTCCACCAAAATGTCAGAGCTTCCAGTTATGTCATGTCCTCTAGTTTGAACTGTGGAAGCTGCCACAATGCTGCCAGCCTACTAGCACTTGGTCATGTAACTAACATTATGTGACCCCAACTTGGTGCCATGGTTAGCGGGATCTTTTCTTAACATACTCCTGATAACATTAGGGTATAACAGCTTTGTAAACCATGCAAGTTGATAGCCTCCGAATAAGGGGCAACAGAAAAAATACAATTATTAAGTGAAAAGAAAAACAATATGTGCTGACAGTTCCTTGCTATTGTTAATTTTTAGGGGAAAAAAATGAGTTTTCAAATACGCAAAAAATAACATTATAAAATAGTGTGTTTTAATTTTGCAAGTAGACATATTAACGCACATTTGCAATTCTAGACCCTGCAGCATTTAATTTAAAGGCGTGCATTTATTATTCATGCCTTCGGAGATATTTTAAATAGAGCATTTTATCATTCTCTATGTTTATTTAAATAGAGCATACAAGTAAATCACATTTTTTTATTTATAAAATAAATCTTAACTGTATTATCCTATCTTCGATTAACCGTTATTTTGAATAGATTTTTGTGCACTTCTGTAAAGAGCACATTGCTGGCTCAGTATAAAATAATTGATTCATTTACTATACTATACTTCTAGCTGGGATATTGATGCAATGTACTGTGGAAATTAACGTATTTGCTCAATTATAAGACAACCCTGATTATAAGACGACCCCCAAATCTGAATATTAACTTATGAAAAAAGAAAAGGCCTGAATATAAGATGACCCTATAGGAAAAAAGTTTTACCAGTAAATGTTAATTCATGTAAACTATGTGAACAATTGTTTGTTAATAAAAGCTATGATTGAGAAAAATATTTTGTTTTTATTGCAGCGGAAGTTGTCTATGCGAATCGCGTAGAGCTCTACACACTGCCCGGACTAAGCACCGGGGATTCAGAAGCATCGGTAAGTTGGGGGGGCATAACGCAAGAGGATCCAGGTCCCCTGCATCTGAGTCCCCAGTGCTTAGTCTGGGCAGCGTGTAGAGCTCTACGCGATTTGCGTAGACAACTTCTGCACAGGGGGATCCAGGTCCCCTGCATCGCTGCGGGGGATCTGGATCTTAGTCTCATAGTTCGACCTATTTGAGGTCTGATTATAAGACGACCCCGATTATAAGACGAGGGGTATTTTTCAGAGCATTTGCTCTGGAAAAAACCTTGTCTTATAATCGAGCCAATACGGTAAGATGTGTGTTGCTTCATCTTATAATATAATAATTATTATTAGTATTCTTATTATTAATTGTTTTATATAGCACCATCATATTCAGCAGCTAATAAGGCATTATCTATAAATAGTAACATTTCATAATGTTCAGTCTTTAAAGAACACAATTATTTTGGAACAGAGTGCTATTTGAAATGAGGTATTTTCTGTTAGTAGGTTGAAAATACTCACCAAATATGCAGGGTTTTTAACTCCATATGCAAACTATGTTTCCATTGTCCCCCATGAATCTAACTACCAACGTAGGAATGATCTTTATGGCAGTGTCCCCACTAGTCAAACAAAAATGCAGTGAAAATGGACCAGATAGGGAGACCTTCAATGGAGTTAAGAAAAGACCCAGTCAAGGGGTAATTGTTGCTTAAAGCACTTTAAACATCCTGGTGGAAGTGCAGCTCAAAATCTTAAAATAAGACTCGCCCAGAGGGCAAGTGGGCAACATTGCCTCCATTGCAAATAGTTGCCTGCCCTAAAATGCAGGTTACTGCTTGCAGTGATGTCCTCTACCCGATCCTCCAATTAGGGAAGAGGACATCACCGAAAGCGCAAACTGAGGGCAATATGGCAGCTCTTGCTGTGATGTCCTCTTCTCCAATTGGAGGGTCAGGGAGAGGACCTCACCACAAGCTCCACCATATTGCCCTCATCTCAAGTGATGCCAAAACGACAGCCATTGCGGTGCCGTCAGTTGGTGATTTAAGACATCATCTTCCCCCATTGAAGGATGTCACCACAAGTGCAGCCATTTTGATAGAATTTCCCTCCAGGTTATATCGGCTGAGAGGTGGATGAAGATAGAAGATAGGAGATTGAAGAGAGAAGAAAGAGGAAAAAGGGAGAAGATAGAAGATGAAGAAGAAGATACGGAATAAGATACAGAAGCAGAAGTGGTCAGCAGAGAAGGTAGGGAAACATTCAGAGAGCATGAGAGAGACAGTGAGTGTGTGAGTAAATGTGGACCCACAGATTTGGTATGAAAGTGATGTTTTTTTGCTTCATTTTTGTCCAATTCAGGGGGGGTCTGGCTTCATTTTCGGGGCTTTATACGAAACTGCAAATTCCCCAAAATTTGGTAAAGTTGCAATTTGTACGAATCCTAATGCACAAGTCTAATGTTAAATCAAATATTTTCAGAAACCATGCATATATGTGGATTTCAGCGACTGATCTCTGCAGAAATCTGCACTCTAAGCAACCTGTAATGCAGTTTTAGTCAGTGCCCTTCAGTATACTCAAAGGTTACATGTTCATTCTGGTTAATGGATGGAATCGCTACAAACCATGATTTAGCAGTGGGCTCTGGGGAGCTCTTTAAAGCTTATACTGGAAAATGTTTGCTTTGGAAAACCTTTATGGTCAAGTTTTCTTTTTCATTTTTAATAATTTGATAATTGATTAAAAATATATTTCCTAAAAATTAAATAATGTGAGTATAAAAATATTTATATTTAAACTCCAAGTGTAGTTTTCACCCAGTGTCAGGATTCCACCCTACTAGCCCGGACCATGCACAAATTATTTTGCTGTTATGTGTGTCTGCACACACTAGTGGCCGCTCTTCCTTCTCTGGAGCACCAGTTATTGATAACTTGGGACAGCTGAGTCTGATTACTTGAGTGGAACCCAGCCAATATAAACCTGCCCTTTAGCCAGTGCCTTTGCATTAATGTGTTTGGACCGCTCTGCTTTGGCCAGTGGGCATCCTGCCGTCCGCCCTGCCAGTGGGCATCCGGCCATCTGCCCTGCCAGTGGGCATCCTGCTGTCCGCCCTGCCAGTGGGCTTCCTCCCTAGAGACTTACCGCCTGTACTTGTTGTTCCTGTCGCCTTCGTTAATACAGTACCTTACAAAGTATTCTGCCTGTGCTGTGTTTCATTGCGCCCTCTAGCCGTCATGCATCGTGGGGTACAGACAGAACCCCTCATATCCCCTGCGACTGGGCTCCTACCTGGCCTGCTTACCAGGTTCATGACACCCAGAAATATTTTTACTCTTTACACTTCAGGTTGCTATGCTCAAAAATTCTAATATAGTCCTAAGTGTTTTTATCATTTATGATATATATTTTGTAGCAATAACTTATATTGAATATATTAAAATGAAAATCACAGTTGCCAATTGATTTGTCTGGGGAAGTGAATGAAAGTGATCACATTACACCGTTCCCGTTAACCCTCTGTGATGCTACAAAGACTTAAGGTAGGCTAAAGGCAGTGACTTGTATAGGGGGAAGGGACCAGGGAGATTAGGTCGGAGACATAATTACAAAGACAAAGATGAATACAAAGATTCTTCATGTTGTACTTCTTCGTGTACGTTTACCCGCCACCATATTAGTTTATCCTCTATTCGGTTTGAGCAACAAAAATGCAACATTTGTGTTCGTTTTCATGTTCTCCCAAATACAAATGCACAAGTCTGGTAATTTCTCTGTTTCTGATTAATTCCAGTGAGACTTTACATTTATGGAAAGAAGCTGAGCTGCGCAGCAAGGAGAGATGTATACGGAAGAAGTCAGCAGAAATGGCAGGTAGACATTCAGATAAAGCTTAAGAGAGAGTGAATAAGAGTGTGAGAGAATGTGTATGAGATCATGATTGAGCATGTGCGAAACTGTGAAAGATCATGAGAGAGTGAATGAGGGTGAGTGGCAATGAGTTTTGCTGTCAAATGTAAAAATCCCTAAGATTTTTGCTAAGAACCGAAAGGGCAGGAAACAAAATGTATTATTCGAAGGCAAGTGGACCAAAAATGAAAAAAAAAATGTAGCAAAAATATAGGAAGGTAAAAGCGCTAAGAATAAAAACAGCAATAAAATAAATAGTCCTATAAATAGCAGCACCCCACTCGCCAAGGTTTCCTCTTCTTGGCTTAGTAAATAACTTGGAAGTCACAGAAGATAGTGGTTGCGCATACTGTCACAGCAATATAATATGTGACTGGCACCGTGTGGCAAAGAGTCAAGGAATGGGTACTCACATTTTTCGGGGACTTAAGCAATTAGTCCTACAAAACTTGCATGGGCGATACAATCCTCACCTGGGGATATCTTTAGCAGCAGTCCTGTGTAGTTCTTTTGTTTGGTTCTCAGGATAAGGTGCACATAAAAATTTAAACAGAAATAGGCATAGTGCTTTCTGTATATATAAAATGAATAAAACAAATAAAAACAGTTCACTATATACTCACAATATGGTGAGCAATAAATGGATTGCTCACACCTTCTGGTGTAGGTGGAATGATCCCCACCAATGATATAAACTTGCGTGTAAACCAGGAGCAGAAAAGAATGGTTTTTAAAAAAACTTATTTATTTTCAGCTTTCTGGTTAAAAACCATTAAAAGGTCTATAAAAATAGCACAAACGCGTTTCACCTACTAAATAGGCTTCCTCAGAGTGTCTAGAACCATTCTTTTCTGCTCCTGGTATCCTTTTATTGTTTTAAACACGCAAGTTTATATCCTTGGTGGGGATCATTCCACCTACGCCAGAAGGTGTGAGCAATCCATTTATTGCTCACCATATTGTGAGTATATAGTGAACTGTTTTTGTTTTATTCATTTTATATATACAGAAAGCACTATGCCTATTTCTGTTTAAATTTTTATGTTCACCTTATCCTGAGAACCAACCAAACAAAAGAACTACACAGGACTGCTGCCAAAGATATCCCCAGGCGAGGATTGTATCGCCCATGCAAGTTTTGTGGGACTAATTGCTTAAGTCCCCGAAAAATGTGAGTACCCATTCCTTGACTCTTTGCCACACGGTGCCAGTCACATATTATATTGCTGTGACAGTATGCGCAACCACTATCTCCTGTGACTTCCAAGTTATTTACCAAGCCAAGAAGAGGAAACCTTGGCGAGTGGGCTGCTGCTATTTATAGGACTATTTATTTTATTGCTGTTTTTATTGTTCTTAGCGCTTTTACCTTCCTATATTATTAATAACGTTTCACCAATAATAACATTTGGTTATGTTACACTGTAACTTAAACATATTAATGCAGAGTCCCATAAGGGGGTTTAACAGGCATATAATGGGGCACTCTGCCTCCAGAAATGCCTTATGCCCCCAGATATAACACTCCTGCCACCCAGCAGTGATACTAACAGTTGACTCCACATCCGTCTGGTGAAGCAGCTCCGTAGCCACAGCTAACCCCTAGAGGTACCCGGCTCACTGCCACTACAGGGGCCCAAGGCCCCAGAGACCACCCTGCCCTGCTGCACTAAAACCCTGTGAGCCCCAATAAGGCATGAATGAAGTAGAGTCCAGTTTTCGGTACCTCTTTTACTAATAAGACAAGAGACACTTCTTTATTTCAAAACTTTATTAATCGTCAGATGGAATTATTTGTCCGCGGTGCGGACAAAGTGTCAAAGATTATTAACACAACACATTTTGACACAATATATCAATATTTTTCGTCAAAATGGAAGCAAACATATAACCAATTGTAACCAATTAATAACCAAATAAGTAACCTGCTGGTATGGGCGTAACCACCTGTATCCCTGCTGGAACTGCCGGCGTCCCCTAGCGCAGCAGTCACATCACCATACGATTCACAGAGGCGCATGCCCCTGGAGTGTCCTGCACTTATACCTCTGTGCACCACAAGTAACCATATCTAGATGGTTAACTCCTGCACCGTACCAGCGTAAAACCTGAGTACCCGGCCAAGGCCGGAGAACGCGACCCCCTTGCGCTTCACTGGCTCCCCAACACAGCCTCGGCCTTCTCTAAACCGGACCTAACGTCCAGCAGCCAAATATCCAAACCAATATCGGACAAATTAACATAGTCGTCGCGGAACAACCCCGCAACATCACCCTCCAAGTCCCTATGCCTAACCACAATGCCACCCCAAAAAGACACAAAACGTGAAACCGACCTATTAACCCGCTTACGAGCACGCTCAATACCCGCCAACGAGTCAACGCAAACGGCGAACGATCTCAGACCAGACAAACACAGTCTCCGGATAAGCGGCCCAAAGCTGAAGCAGGTCCGCCTTAATATCAGCTATCAGCGCCCGAATAGGCACTGAACATAAATCATTCCCACCGACATGCAGGAGCAGGATCCGAGGCACCCCACGGATCGGAACGTGGCGAGACACCTCCCGGGACACACGATCCCAACGCATACCTCGGAAACCGAGCCAGCGGACCGTCAACAGCGCGGGTTCAAGACCCAGCTGTCTCCCATTTGGACTTACCAGCCCGTCTCGCCGCCCAGAAAACATAGGAGTGCCCCAGGATCCAAACTGCTCCTGAAAAACAAACAAAGAAAAATCAACCGTCAAGAAAACCAAACATCACAACAAATGAGGATGAACATACGACTGAAAACGGCTAGACTCCCACCTACCCAACCTCATAATCACCTCCTGATGCAACCCCCAACGAGCAGCTTCCATAGCCGCCCCAATCCGAAAGGAATGGGACCCATACTCACTGACCGACAAACCGAGGCTCACAAGAGCCCGCTTAAACAAAGCAATAAACTGGAACCAGGACAAAGGGGACCCGTCCATATGTAACAGCAAAGGCCCCCCACCCCGAGGCCGTACCGGCAGATAAGCTTCCAGACAGCCATGCGGGCAGACCGTAGAACCGGGCAGAGCCTGCAAAACAATAAAACGCCCCCTGCCCTCCTGGTCCGTCTTGGACCTCCGAAGGCATAACCGGACACCCCCACTGGTCAACAAGACATCATCAAACAGCATGCCCCCAAGGACAGCCTTGCTGGGGCTCACTAGTTCCCCAATACCGAACGCGCCAAAGAAGGCGAGGACAAACGCCAGCCGAAACAACAAGAACTCCTCCCGAGACACACAGGCCCTGTCCAAAAACGCCACCAAATCCAAAAGGAGGGGGTAGGAAACTGGCCTCCTAGAATCCCACCTAACTGCACCTCTCCGATAACCCCGTAGAGCCTGACGAACCATGAAATGCTTCGTGAAATCAGGCTCACCCCCGCCATAAAATGGAAAGCCAACGCCGCCATCCGGCGATCCAAACCTGCAACCGATACCCCACTACTAAACCAATAGCCACAACAGGCCCTCCGCCCTACTGAGACCCCGTTCCAAGCCGGAAGCATCAGCCCAAAAGGCAGACCATTCACCCCAAACCTTATCGTAAAAGCCACGCGTGGAAGGAACCAGGGAACGCTGCAGAAGGACCTCTACTCCAGCTCGCCCAGACTCCACATCCAAACCGGAAAATCCGTGCCCACCTTGTCCGCCACGGGCCGCCAAAGCGAAGAATCGGTCCCACTGCAAACGAGAAAGGGAGTCAGCTAATACAATTGTCAACACCAGGAACATGAGAAGCCCTGAGGCACATATTAAGCTGAAGACGACACAACACCAATCGCCGCAACAAGGGCAAGACAGGAACAGAGGAAGAAGTGAGATTAGAAATCGCCTGAACCACTGCAAGGTTGTCACACCAAAAACGAACCTGGTGATTAGCGTGCCGATCACCCCAAACCTCCATCGCCACCAAAATGGGGAATAACTCCAGAAAAGTTAAATTCTTAGTTAAACCCTGCCCGAGCCCAGCCGGCCGGCCAGCTCCCAACACACTAACTACCCTGAAAATAAGCACCGAACCCCACTGCACCCCCGGAATCCGTCCACAACTCCAGGTCCACGTTAGTGACCGGCTCCTCCATTGACAAAGACCGACCATTACAGTCGCTCAAAAATAAATCTCACACCTCAAGATCAGCCTTCAGAGATCTTGTGAGCCGCACATAATGATGTGGGGCCGACACACCCGCAATTGCCAACGACAAAAGCCGCGAAAAAACTCTGCCCATTGGCATAACCCGAGATGCAAAATTCAATTTACCCAAAAAAGACTGCAACTGCCACAAAGTCACCTTGTGCAACCGCCGAAAACTCGCAGCCAAAAAACGAAGCTCAATAACTTTCACCCCAGGGAGCCTATAAGATATATCAACCGAATCAATCTCAATACCTAAGAAACACAAAGAACAACACGGCCCCTCAGTTTTTTCAGGTGCCAACGGGACACCAAAGAGACGCGCCACCTGTTGCACCGTAGAAGAACCCGCTGGACCCACACATAAAAAAATCATCTAAGTAATGGATAATGGAAGGGAGACCTGCGACTTCCCTAACCACCCACTCCAGGAATGTGCTAAACGTCTCAAAATACGAGCAAGAAATAGAGCAACCCATCTGAAGACACCTGTCAACAAAAAACTCATCACCCCAAAAAAATGAAAACTTTCCAGATGGACAGGCAGAAGACGGAAGGCCACCTCAATATCAACTTTTGCCAATAACGCCCCCTTACCGGACACCCTCACCCAATGCGCCGCCCTGTCAAAAGACGCATAAGAGACCGTACACAGTGCCGGGTCAATACCATCGTTCACAGACTGCGCCTTGGGATATGACAGATGGTGGATCAACCAAAATTTGTTCGGCTCCTTTTTAGGAAGCAGGCCCAATGGGGACATCTGTAAATCAGGAATTGGGGGAGAAGGAAAAGGTCCCGCCATCCTACCCAACCAAACCTCCTTGAACAATTTTTCGGAAACAACAGTCGGGTTGGCCAACGCAGATTTAAGATTACGCAACCGAGCAGATAAACCCTCAACCCTAGATGGAATGCGAAAACCGTCCCGAAAACCCTCCTCCAGCAATTGGGCAGCATTCCGATCCGGATATTTAATCAGCCACGGCAGCATCATCTCCAGCCGCACCAGAGTCACCCCTTTTTCCAGCACCGGCCCTACTTCCTTTCTGCCGCTTGAGACACTTGGTAAGCGGGTGGGCACCATTACAGCCGGAGCATTCGTGTTTAAAGCGACACAATGTGCCCCACTTGCACTGCCCCTCATTAAACTTCCAGCAGTATCCTTTTTGCTGCCCAGCCGAAACCCCTGAACCGGGAGCGCCGGCACCCGCCTGAAAAGGCTGCGACCCCGGACGACCCGGCGTCATAACACGCAGCCACAACGCAATATCTTTATGGTCCCACCAAACCCAAGGACGCCATGCGCTGTCTGAACTGCTCATCATAACGCAACCACGCCTGCCCACCATAAACCCGATACGCTTCCCCAATCGAGTCAAGGTAGCAAAATAACCCAGAACAATGCTCAGGCGCCTTCTGACCAATGACACTGGCCAAAATGGCAAAAGCCTGCAGCCAATTAGAAAAGGTGCGAGGAATCAAACGGTATCGCCGCTTCTCCTCATCCTCTTTTTTAGTGGCCTCATTCTTAGATGGCCGATCCAAATTAAATTTTTCAGGAGGAAGGAGTGAAAATATTTCTACATATTCCCCCTTCCAAATTTTGTCTCTCACTTCCTGCTTTAAATGCGTACCCAAAGAAGCCTCAAAACAGACATATCTCCCCTCGGGCAGCATCTGCTAACCGAACAGGATCAACTTCAGCATCTAAGTAATGGATAATGGAAGGGAGACCTGCGACTTCCCTAACCACCCACTCCAGGAATGTGCTAAACGTCTCAAAATACGAGCAAGAAATAGAGC